>JAKCPI010018215.1:0-27683 GCA_023213315.1 Euborellia annulipes
CTTTCTATTTACAAATTAATATTATAATCACAAGAGATATGAAATAATTCATTATAAATAAAAAAAAAAAAGTTTTAAAAAAAGTTTTGTTTAATTAATTTTTTTTTTTTTTTTTTTTAATTAAAATTATTCCTTTTCAAGAAATCTCTTTTTTCATTCCCTGTCCAAGTTTACATTTCCTCTCCTTTTTTTTAAGGTAGGTCTATTTATCTCCATCATCAAAGAGATACTCAGGATTTGTATTGTCTTCTTGGGAGGGAAAGAGAAAAACAAAAGAACAAAAAAATTTTCATCTTTTAGACTCACGTTATTGTTACTTAATTAATAGTAATAATAAGAATAAAGAGGAGAAAATAATTAATTCTTTCAAGGAAGAAGTAGCTACCGTATTTTTTAGTTGCTCTTTGAAAAGTATATCAGTGATGTAGTAGTTCAGATTTTTTGAAATTCAATTCCGCCTCTTCCTTCCATAGAGCCAATGTTAAATCCCTATGGGGATTTGCATGTTTATTTCGATTCAAAAGGGAGTCCCCTTTGGAACTTTTTCACATTAAAAAAAATTTCCATTTCTTATGAAATCTTGTATTTATTTAGGATTCTCTATTGCAGTGATTCCCAACCTTTTGAAGATCACAGCATCTTTGGGAATAGCAATAAACGCTAGGGGCATCCTTCCTTGAATTTAAAAAACAAATTAAGTTTTACATATAAATTTATTAAACTCGCTCAGGGACCCACATCTTGTGGATACGTGGATGGCGACCACAAGCTGACCGAGCTGGCAGTCCTTCAGTTCTTTAAATGGCTATCTCTTCCTTCCTCTTTTCAACAGGCGTCAGACCGTACGACGGGCCGGCCTGTCCTATTTCTTCAGGCCGCAAAAACGCATGATAGGGTTGGAGGGAAAAAGTGAGATCTGCCGACCCCGCATCGCGGGGAGTAAGGCGAGAACAGAAGGAGAAGATGTCAATTTATTGAAATATTATATAATAAGCAAAGTATACCATAACATAATATAGTAAATTTTACTATGTCACTTAGTAAATATTAGGGTCCGACCGAGACAAGATTTTCAGCCGAAACCAAAACCGAATTTCGGCCTCTATCTTAGTTTCGGCCGAAACCGTAACCGAAACTGAAACTTGTATTTCCTATAAAAAATTCATATCATTTTACTTTTTTTTTTTTGAATTTTTTTCTGGCGTGAAAATCATTTTATCTTTTTTTTAGGAAGACTAAAGACTAAGGGTTCGGCTACTTTTTAACCGAAACCGTAACGAAACCGAATATTCGGCACCCCATGAAGTTACATCATTTCCTATCTCTAACTCCTCCTCCTGCGTTCGTCTCTAGCTAGTGAACTAATCCTTATTTCTGGTTCCAACCGGCTCCTTATATCCAACCTCTTCTATGCTATGGAGGATGTCCTAGTTGAGGAGGGACTCCCTCAGCACCGGCGTGTAGCCTGCTCCTTTCGAAGAAAGGGAACCTTCTTTACGTCCCTTCCACAGGACGGAATGTCACAGCAACTCCCTCTCCTCGTAGAGTTGCCTGGGAGCTATTGTGGTGAGATTCAATATTCCAATCCATGGCCTGCTTCAGGATTTGTTTACATTAAATAGATATTTTTATTTAATGAAAAATCCCGCACGCCCAGGGTTTGAACAAGGTTCTTCTTTGTAGAAGCCGACACCCTAGCTCACTACACCAGCGAGCCCCCCAAATAGCATGTATATTTGTTTATATAAGACAGCATTTTTCAAATGCCTTAATTAATTATTCAATCTCAACACCAATGCAAAATTATTACGGCTCAACTCCTCGTTTCTCCTCGATTTTTAAATACTACGGTTTTTTACTCATTGTCAGAACGACAATAACTTGTAGCGGAACCGCACTTTTTCTATTATTCGAGGAGTTTTTGCAATTTTTTTCTTTGAATTAAAACAGCAGCTATTTTTCGACCCGGGAACATCTTCAATGTATCACTATTAAACCCCCGGCAGACAGAAAAAGTATTAATCAAATTTAAATAAACATACTCGTCTAATATATATTGTTCCATCTATTTCCGGTTGTAGGATGATTACGTCTGCTGCAATGCAGAGAGAGAGAGAGAGCATGTTGCAAACAAGGCGATAGATGGAAGGTCCATTTATCGTCTGTGGAGAGGGCCAAGTGAGATGCTGGATGGATGATTTATCATCAGGTCATGGCTTGTTTGATAACCGGCTTTAAACAATGCCTCCTATCTGCTCCGAGGCACAGATACACTGACTCTGTTAAATCACCAATTGATTTTACTTGTGTGTCATATCCCCTCCCCCCTCGCTCTCAGTGAATTATTAATTTATAGCTCTGGCTTTATATTTAATAGAATCTCCTTCTAAACTATGAGCATTATATTTTAATTAATTTGATTAGTTTTACTGCTACTGACAATCATTTTTCAAACTTAAACTTGCGAATATGTTTCGTCCCCTCAAGCTGGCTCGGACCCGCCTGCGGCGGACCCTCGCCTTTTCTTATCAAGTGCCGCAATTTTTCAGTCAACCTGTTTCAGACGATTTAAAATAAAAATACATATAGAGCTTATTAAAAGATACCACCACCCTCTTATCTTGAAACAAAATCTATATCATTACTATAAGGCACTAGCCCCTCACTTCCGTGTATGTGTCTGTCTCTCTCTGATTGACTAGGGGGAGAGGAGGTGGAGTCAGTGAAGGAAATTTAAAACTTTAAAATTTCCAACCAGTGAACAAGGGAGTCCAGGGGGCGCAGCCAACCTTGCAAGTGGAAGGGCCCAGCCTTCGGAGAGCTTTTCCTCTTGGGTATATATAATTGGGGAATGTCCGTTTGTCAGTCATGTACCAATCTAACAATTTATTATTTTTTATTTGAGGGATTTAATTATTTTAAATAATTAGTTTTAATTGCCATCGGGGCTTGGTGTAGAGGTTAGCGTGCCAACCTCGTATACCAAACGTCGCGGGTTCGGACCCCAGGCAGTCCGATAATTTTATTTAAGCCAGTTGGATACCAAATGGCTTAAATAAGAATGCCTGGACCCCAAATAAATAGGTATATTATATAAATACGAGTATCGTTTAAAGTCTTAAATGGCCTAAGTTGCCGAAAAGACTGTATGTATGTGTGGGGGAGTGGAAGAGAAAAAAGTGTGAGTGTTTAAAAAAAATTAGTTTTAATTATGAACCGACCGAATATTCGGTTTCGGCCAAAAATTAGCCGAAACCTGAGTCTGAAAAGACGGGATGAGACTCTCACGCCAAAAAAAAAAGGTCAAATGATTTGCACTTGAGGAAAAATCCCCCAGCAGGACGGAAAAAAAATTTTTCTCAAGGCCGGAAAATTTTGGCAAAAAGGGGAAAAGTTCCGTGAGGCGGCAAAAATTCCGTGTCTCTAAAAAAAAAAAAAAAGGTAAAATGATTTCACGGACGGAGAAAAAATTATTCTGAAGGGCGGAACACTTTTGGTTCCGCAAAAAGGGGAAATGTTCCAAGGGGCAGAAAAAATTTATTTAGTTTCTTAAAAAAAAAATTTTGAGGCTTAGAAAAAAATTTCTATATAAGCCCCTGATAGGAAACACAAGTTTCGGTTTCGGCCGAAACTAAGATTGAGGCCGAAATTCGGTTTCGGTTGAAAATCTTGTTTCGGTCAGACCCTAGTTTTAATTTTTCATAAGGCGCTTTCCAATTCAAATTCTGAATTATCTAATCGCGCCCCCCTTTTGAGAATTTCGGGGACTGAGTATTTTTCCTGGACTCTCCATAACGTCAAATATATAACATACAAAAGATTTTTAGAAAGCTAAAGAACTATAAAATACAGTAAATATATTTTTTGCATTCTGGGATGGTGAAAATTGAATTAGGTGTCCAAAGTTGAAAAACTAAAAAAATTGGAGTTTAGCATTTGTTTTGCACCACTAAATCACCTCCAATTGGGCTGAAATTTTATATTTCTATGTATTTTTATCTGCAAATTTTTCAGGGGTAACCCCTTAAAAAAACCACGATGCAAGTGAAACTTTTTTTCGGATCGTAGGCGTTAAACTGAAAATTTTCAGAAACAATATTTATTTAGTAATTGAACTTTGAATCTTTTAAATTATTTTAAAAATTATAGCTGTTATCAATTTAAAAATTGAATGGAATTGAATCTACACAATTATTCTTTTATAATTTGTCATATATATTAAATTTCAACTTTCCTATTTTTGTCGTTTAGACTTATGACGTCATGGCTTGTAGCGTCACGGCTTGTAACGCGACATGCTGATAGAAGAGCGAAAAAATTTGAGAGGATCAAATAAAAGTTTCACTTTAAAAATCTAGAAAATTCAAAATTAAAGCCTCTATAGAGTATATCTTTTGCTAAAATCTTAAATTTCCTAAGTTCCTTAAAACTAGAGATGTTTGGAGCAAATCTGATGTGAATCTGGGGATACCCAAATATCCAGGAATATCTTAAAACAAAAAAATCAATGTTGGCCTATGATATCAATAAATATTTTTGAAACAAAAAAATTCGAGTGCTTTTGAGTTGTTGTGATTTGTAAATTCTATATCCGCCACTGCTTGCAAGTCCCAATTCTAGAGAATATTTAAAAATCTTGGAATTTATTTTTATATAAACAAATAGTGTATTTTTACTATTAAAAAAGTCAAGTTATTCCTTTTCTAATAATAACATCACATTCCATTGCTCTTAAATGATTGAGGATTTTTTTGACATAACTTCACTTAAACTTCATAAAAAAATAACAAAGAAAAAAAAAAATGTCCTATGATTAGAGAATCAACTAAGTGAGTGAATATTTGAAATTTAATTTGATCACGAGAGGACATTTCTAAACGAGCTCTTCTTATTTATTATTAATGCCATTGTGAACTGAGCTCTTCTTCAAGTGGACTAAAAATATGAATTTTTTTTTTTTTTTTTTATTCAAGGGCATTTTTATTATACGTAGAAGGAAAATATTATCCAAATGCTTTTGCTCTTGAATTTTTTGTTTGTTAACATGCAATGGCAATTCAATAAATTGAGTATAAACACGGTGTATTGGCGGTTGAGTTCTTCTTGCCTCTTGTTCAAGAAATCAAGGGTTCACATCACAAAAATTGAATTGGCTAGAGATGAAGTTTAAAGATCTTAAACAAATTAAAGCAAAACTACAATCGTTGTGGTTAAGCGAAGCCAAGCGTGGCGAAATCTCGGATGGGTGGCCTCGAGGAATCAGCACGTCGGTAGCCATCCGTATATTGTATTTAAAATATATATGTAATACAGTTGAATCCCTAAATAGACCAAATTCAGTAGCCGAAAGGAGGAAATTAAAAAAAAATAAATGACACACTAAGGAAGTGAAACTTATTATTATGAGAGTTTTTAATTATGAACACCACTAATAAAAGAATTTAATTTTTGGTTTAACTGTGGTTTATTTGGAAAAATTACAACGTTTCGGCCACTCAATTTTTAGCCTTCTTCAGGTACAATTCAGTTGAGATTACAAAGGCTGTTACATCTGTGACAATCTTATTTGAATTAAGTGAATTGTACCTGAAAAAAAAAATCAATCTTAATAACTCCTGTGAATTATATAAACACTGTACAATCGATATTTTGAACTACTTCTTTTTTCGAAATCGTTTACAAAGTACTGCGCCCTCTATGCTGACGTTTCGGTCTTGGTTAAAGCAGCAAACTCTGAGGATGGTCTTAACCAAGACCGAAACGTTCGCCTAGAGCGCCCAATAAAAGAAATAATATCTATGTTGATGAGAGAAGTGGCTGTTCAAAGATTAGAGAAATAGACAAGAAGAGAGGATGTCAGCCAAAAGGAAGCCCGAATAAAAATCTCAATCCAGAAGACGTTTCGGTTTTAATTAAATAAAGCCATCATCAGTTTTTAAGAGATTATTGATATATATTTGAGACTTTGCCGTATTAACTGATGAGCATATGACATCTTATGTGAAAATATTTTTTTTTATATAATTTTGTATTCATGTTTAGTACTGTATATGTATAACAACTCTTCTGCATCTCATTGGTGTACACCTTGAGATTGCCAATAATCTCTTAAGAACTGATGAAGGCTTTAATCAATTAAAACCGAAACGTCTCTTATATTTCTATGCAAGTAAAATAACGCAGTGTCATCAGTAACTGGGCATTTTTTTTTTATATTAACTGATTTTAGTGGTATAAATGTATTGACTCTAGTCAAGTCAATAGCCGCCTGTTTTTTGTTCTCGGTTGACGTAATTGGGACAAGAAAATTCAAATTTCTTCGCATTTGAATGATTTTCTTTTTTTTAAACGTTATCGTTCAAAAAGAGTTAATTTGAATTCGAATCATTAAAATCACACAAAAAAGCAGCAGCTCTCTTTTTATAAAATCTCTCAGACCCAGGGAAACAACGATTTTTTTTTTTTTGTTAAAAAACATAAAAAGCACAAATATATTTTGCACCCTATTATTCGGGTCAAATTATGAAATAACAAACAAACGTATTTTATGGACCGTATCAAGAAATTGGAGAGAGTTTGCGTGGGTTGGTTGGATTAAATGTATCGTGCTTAAAAAAGGTGGAAAAATAAGAAAAAAAAAAAATTAATTTTTTTTTTCACTTATTGAACAACAATCCCTTCATCTTGATTATTGTTTTGAGCGATGGGGTGGTGAATAAAACCCTTCAAGCCCCCGACACGTTGCGGGATTATTGCCATGAGATGGATTTGAAACCTCTAGTTTAGAATTATAGGCTTAACTTGCTTAATCTCTTCTGAATTTGTTTTTACAGTATTTATGTATTATCTTTCGTATCAGAATTCTCTAAAAAAAACTCACACTTTTTTCTCATTCACACACACACTCACACAATCTTTTCGGCAACTTAGGCCATATAAGACTTTATACGATTTCCGTTATTAAATATTATACATATTGTGGTCCAAGATCTTATTTAAGCCATTTGGTATCCAAATGGCTTAAATAAAATCGTCGGACTGCTAAAAAAAAAATTTAAAGGGACTAATAAACAAACTTCATTTTCTTGCGTTTAGTAGTGAACTATTATTACTTTCTCTTACCTCTATATATGTAATATATGTAGAGAGAGAAAGTATTGGATTCATGTCAAAAATTCGATGTAGGGATTTTGATGGATATACACGTTTTGAGGTCCCCTGAATCCAAAAAAGTGGTTTTCGCGACATGGTCTGTCTGTTGAATGTTCTTTTAAATGTATATTCTCATTTTGCCATTGAAATCTCTTGAAGACCAACTTTACTCTTGTACAGTGAGCGCCACAATTAAGTGCTCACATGATAGCTTTACCCTTAAGAATACGGGTATAGTATATGGTAAAGAATGAAATAATTTTAATGACCGAAAAGGTAAAATGTAAAATCTGGTACAGATGATTTTATTTTACCTTTTAAAATTTAAAATTATTTTATCATTTACCATATACTTAAGGGTAAAGCTATCAGGTGAGGACTTGTGGCGCTAACTGTACTTTATGGGAAAGATAGGAGAAATGGTTTCCATGGTAACAAAATATACGGGGTAAATATTTTCCCATACTTAAAAATTTTACATGTTGAAATGTCGAATGTACCGTACTGTCAGGAAATAAATTTATGCCGACACAAAAAATCTGATGTGACATGCACAGAACTTTTGATTACCGAAGGTACGAGAAAGTTGTGTGCGGTGGACAAGTCACACCAGATTTTTTTATATAGAGACATTTTTGGCTGTATGTTTAATATCTATATAAACACATTTAATTAAATTTTTGTCTTTCGGCTACCAATTGTAGCCTTCTTCGAGATAAAAAAATAAATAAATTGTTTAGTATTATATTCAAGTAATACTATCCACGTGTAACTTGAAATAGATAACTGAATACATTAAACTAAATTTGAAGAATGGACAGGTGATCTTCCCAGGATCAGCAGCTAGGCATAATAAAAAAACTTTATATTTTGTTGCCGCCGTTTTGCAAGTTAGTCGCACTGACAATTTTACGTCCCCTGAGGATGAGAGCGACTAGCTCTCGAAACGTCGGCAACAAAATATAAAGTTTTTTTCTTATACCTAGCTGCTGTTCCTGGGAAGACTCCCGCCAAATCATTTAATGTATTATTATATAACATCCCCTGGATCCCCAGCCAGCTGGCTCGGGCCCGCCTGTGGCGGACTCTCGTCTTTTTTTAATTATGAGTAACACGCCTTCCGTGCCGCCCGCCTTGGGCTTTACAAAAAAAAAATATTTAAGAAAACTCTTGCCTTTATATTCTTTTTTTTGGCAAGGTGTTGAAAAATATTTCCCCAAAACAAGGGCGGCTACAAGGGGGTGGAGATAAAGGGGGTAATTACCCCCCTGAGATTTGAAAAAAATACTTTTTTTCGAAAAAAAAAATGTATTTTTAATGTAAAATTTTAAAAATTAATACTTAAAAATTTGATTTGTATTTATATTCTGGCAAACAAGTACAGAATGCGCCTTTAAATTACCGAAATTAAGAAAAAATAGTGCGCTGTGCGACGAGTCACCCCAGATTAACCCCCCCCTCCCCCGAGAAACTTTTCTAGATCCGCCACTGCCTCAAAACGAAATTTTTTTTAGTTAACTCTTATTTGCAAACAAGCCAAGTAAAAAGATTGATCAAATTAAATAATAGAAGAGAGGAAAATTAAAGAGGTGTTTACAAACAGAAACAACTTGATCATTTGTCACGCATTGGGAATAGGCAGACGATGCTCGTAATTTCAGGGCATCGACTCAGAGGGTATGTTTAATTAGAGACTTGCATGCTTTGAGCCAATGTAACAGACTCCCTAACAGGGCGAAATTTTTGGGTTTTTTTTTTAAATCAAAGAGAGCAAAGAAATTAATTATATATAATTGTGCCTTTTTGATTTAATCATTCTTTTTCGCACTTGTTCATTTGGTTTCCCTTGTAGCCTGAGACCTGTAGCCAGGGAAGGGGAAAAAGAGGTCCAAACCTTCGCCCTCCCTCAAGAAATATCCAAGAATAATAATTAAAGAGAAATATATAGAAACGATATGTTAATATTTTAAATACAGTACTGTGAGAAATTATAAAAATTATATTATTTTCTTTAAATTTTATTCATTTGGTAGAGATGACCTCTCTGAACATCTAATAACCCTCCCCACCATTAGGTAAATTCACAAAGACACTGCATATGTAGTAGTGAGTCAATTGGGCTGCCTAACTTGTAGGCGTCTTAGGGTGCAGAACATTATGATCGCTTTACTATAGCATATACTGTACTTAAGGGGCTATGGGAGCGAAGGTAATACTCATGTTTTTCCCGATAAGATGGCGTAGTGTGTCATAAAATGCATGCCCAAAAAATCAAGTAATTCAAAAATTTGCCAAGAGATGTCAGTCAGAATGGTAGCTAATGATATGTAATGCATTTGGTGGTTTTTCATTGATCTTTTAACAATAAATACTTTATAAATATTATTATATATTATGTATCTTTTATAAAAGCATAAAAATATATAAATATAGGCCAGATATAGGCCAAAAGGGGATCAGCTGTTAGACTAGCCTGCCATCTATTGCAAGAATGCTGAACTAATTTGACAGTTGGTTTTTAAATAAATCATCTAAGCTTATTTTAAAAATTTCTTAATTAATATGTGATTAATAATAACAATAAATTCATTTTTAAATTTAAAAAAATTAAAGATTATTGGGACAGATTGTTTTTTTGTATTTGTTTGATAACAAAAAAATTATAGCTCGATGTCCCAATAATCTCTTATGAATTTAATTCATTAAAAAAAAAACCGCATTGAAAAATCCCTTATAATAGTCTAGTTTTTTTTTCAAGTAGGTTTAGACGTCGCTCCTGAACCCCCTTATTAAACTAATGTAAGATATATAATTTTATATGCAGCCCGCGGAGTTGTGATGCATTTCCCTCAAGGTCATTTGGATTGGCCACCCCTGTTCTAAACCATTGGAAAAATTAAAATGTTTCAGCTAGTCCCGGTCTCCACTATATAATTATTTCAACCAGAAAGGCCTAATTCACAGACATCAAAATTGTCATTAACTCGTAGAATGTAGAAGGTCCTACTGAAAGAGACAGACAGTCAGACAGACATTAGTGAATTATTTATCCTGGTATAGGCATTTAGTTAATCAAACCTTTCAAGATTGTCTCATTTTTCTTACGATCCAACCACTCGTATGGTATCAAGTAAAGTGTTATTTTATCTGGGAGGTCCAATTGTTTGTCAATCTTTAATTATTTGTTTTCTTTGGCTGGCAAAACAAAAACAAAAAAAATGAAATTATCTTTTTGGTGATGCCAAATTCCTAAAATAAGAATTACTAAGGAGTACAGAAAAAAAACCTGGTGTGAATGATTGCACCCCCACTTCTCTTATCTTCGAAAGTTGTGTGAAGTGCTGTCATGTAAGTTTTATTTTTTTAGTTTAGATACAATTAATTAGTATATTAAAACCCAAGATGTAAAAATCTGGTGTGACTGGTCGCACAGCACACAACTTTCTCTTAGCTCCTGTAATCGAAAGTTGTGTTCTGTGCTTTGCACACCAAACTTTTTCAGAGACACAGACAGGCACATTTTGGGACTCAGGGACTTCAAAACGTGTATTTCATCAAAATCTCGACATCGAATTTTTGATAGTACTATCTCTCTCTAAATATATTAATAAGAGAAAGTAAAAAGGGCAAAGAATATAAATGAAATTTTTCAATAATTCATAGAGAAAAAGAAAAAAATTTTCTTTTATTTTTTTGAAACATTCCACCCCTAATTTAATATTTTTCTTTTTCTTTCACTTTTTTTTATTGATCTAATAATAAATTTCACCATGATTGTATTTTATAAGTTTTTTCAGAATAAACTTTGCTTTTTTCCCTTAACTCCTTTTTGTCAATACTCTCTCACTCCTTTTTTTTATTCTTAAAAAATAAAATAAAAAAAACTTTTCCTTTTATCCCTTTACGGTTCAAATAATTTCACATATGAAAAAAAAAAAAAAAAAAACTATAAAAGTTTTTAAATTTATTTAATTATAAATAAATAATCCGACGCCATTGCCTCGTTGCATTAAATAGTAAATCAAATAAAGGTATTTAATATTGGAACAGGCGAGTTTACAAAATAAAATAACAAATTTCATTAATTAATTGAAATAATTTATTTATATTTATCTATATCTATCTATCTCTATAATAAACTAAATGGAGATTTGTAATTAAGTAATGTAGAATATATATTAAATGTATTATATATAGGAACGTTGGCTATGTATCTAACCAGATTTATGTATTTTGAAATTAGCTACTAAATCCAAACAAGAGGAGCAACTTAAATGTGATTTTAATCCTTTAATGGAAAGTTGAAATATAAATAATAGATACAAAGAGTTGAACACAAATCTCTATAAAGAAATGTGATGTGCTATTACACATATTTATTAATCTTTTTTTTTTCAGCAGATAAAAAGAATTTATTAGAAGTTTATTATAGAAAAATATGAATCAGTGAAATCTAAAAAAAAAAAGAATAATTAAAATCGTTCCACCAAATTTTGAGAAATTGAAAAAAAAAAAAAAAAACAGAAAAGGTATTTCAGTAAAGTTTTCTTCTTCTTCTTCTCTCCTCGCCTTGTCCCGCGATGCGGGGTCGGCAGATCTCCTCTTTCCCTCCAACCCTATCATACATTTTTACGACCGGAAGAAATTGGACAGGCCGGCCCGACGCACGGTCTGAAGCCTAATGAAAAGAGGAAGGAAGAGACAGACATTTAAAGAACTGAAGGACTGCCTGTCCCAGCTCGGGCAGCTCGTGGTCGCCATCCACGTACCCACAAGATGTGGGCCCCTGAGCAAAAAAAAGTATTTCAATTAAAGTACTAGTACTTTTGGGCCGATTTTGTCTGTTGACGTGTTTAATTTTAAGCTTGAAGGAATTAAGCTAGGAGATTAAAATTTTATATTTACCAGCACTTTACTGATGCACTTTTTCAGTTTTTTTCGATTTTCTCAAAATTTGTTTGAATGATTTTTTGATTAAAATTCAAAAATCAATTATTTTTTAAATTCTCTTTAAAATGTATATTCTCATTTTGCCCTTGAAATCTTCTGAAGACCACTTTACTCTTGTAATTCATAGGAAAGATAGAAGAAATGGTTGCCATGGTAACAAAATATAAATGTTTTCCCATGATTATAAATTTTACATCTTGGATTTCAATATACGTCAACAACAGAAACTAAATATATCTCGCAACAAAAAAATCTGGCGTGACAAGACCAAAGGTAAGTCACACCAGATTTTTTGTGTCGACAAATAGTGTTTTCGCCGATATATTAGAATATGAAGATGTAAAATTTATAAGTATGGGAAAATATTTATATTTTGTTACCATGGCAACCATTTCTCCCATCTTTCCTATGAAATACAAGAGTAAAGTGGTCTTCAGAAGATTTCAAGGGCAAAATGAGAATATACATTTTAAAGAGAATCTAAAAGATAAGAGATTTTATGAATTTTAATCAAAATCGTTAGAGCGAATTTTGAGCAAATAGAAAAAAACTGAAAAAATACATCAGCAAAGAACTAGTACTCTTGGGCCGATTTTGTTCAAAAGCTTCGTGTCAAGTTCCAGAGGGGTGCCTAACTTAAATATAAAATTTCAACATCGTAGTTCTTTTCTTTCATTTTGCGAAATTCACTTTTTTGTATTCAGGGGCCTCCAAACGTGTATATCCATCAAAATCTCGACATCGAATGTTTATAATGAAACCAATACTTTCTCTCTATATATTAACATATATAGGTAAGACAAAATAGACGTTTAATCACACCAGGAATCATTTTTTCGTAATCCCAACTCCAAGAGAAAAGAATATCAAAATGCTAGAGAAGGAAGGGATCCTGAGGGGATAAAGAGTGAGAGATTCAATTCTGGCAAATCAAGGGAATTATCTAAATTATAGAGATATAAGCTGGATTGATAGAGCTAATTAAGGTTGTCGTAATTCGACAAGAGAAGGGGAAGAGTGGATAAAATATGAAATAAAGTTGAACATTCAATGAAATGCTGGCAATAGAGAGGAGGGGGAGAGGGGACCTGTTACATCTCTCTTCCCCTTGTCCTCTTTGATCTCTCTTATTCATCTCCCCTTCTATAGTAAATAAATAAATAAATAAATAAATATAGCATTTAACACCCTCCCTTGAAGAAAGAGTAGATTCTCAAACATATTTTGAAAAAAATAGGAAAGAGAGAGGGCGTTATGATTTATGACTCACTCGCTATATGAATACATAGTGTAGGAGGGGGGGGGATCAGGGCCATTTTTACCAATGGGCATAGTGGGCACTGGCCCAGGGCGCCAAATTCTCAGGGGCGGAAATTTTCTGCAATTTTTTCGCAATTATTATCTATGTGTATGTTTATGTAAAAAAAAAATATGTTTTTGTTCGACTTAAAATATTTTTTCAACTCTTCAACCCTTTTTGACCTTAATTTCCATTAATAAAGTAAATCGATATAACAGTTAGACATGTCGAAAATTTTTTGAATTTTTGCAATTCATTAAATTTAAAAGTTTTTACAATAGAAAATTTGCACTATGTGTATATCGTCTTTTCAACTACTTTCAATATTTTCTATTAACCATTGTACGGAAAAAAGGCGGAAAATTTTTGTGCCTAAAGGGGGGGGGGGAGGGGGATAATGAATTGAAATTCAAATTGAAAGTTATTTCTAGATAAAATAACAAACAAAATTCTAGTCTATTTGATTTACTAAATTAGAAATAATTCAGCCCTAACAAAGAAAACAATTTAGCCCTCGGGGCTTGGTGTAGGGTTTAGTGTGCTAGTCTCGAATACCAAGGGTCGCGGGTTCGGACCCCAGGCAGTCCGATGATTTTATTTAAGCCATTTGGATAACAAATATATATATCAATCAATAACGGATATCGTAAAAGTCTTATATGGCCGAAAAGACAGTGTGAATGTGTGTATGTGTGAGTGTGAATGAGAAAAAAGTGGTGAGTTAAAAAAAAAAACAATTTATATACTAGCTGCGCGATCAGCTTCGGGCAGGTAAACTTTTGATTTAATAATTGTTTTAACTTGGTGTATTTGTGAACTATGTACCGGGGTATATTTGAATTATGTGTATTTTTGAACAATATTTATTTTTATTTTTTATGGATGTGAATCTTTGAATTAATTTAGCTTAGGAGTATACTACATTTAGGACGTTTATTTTTAAATTGTATTAATTTGTTAATTATAAGGTTAAAAAAAAATGCTTTTATTTAAATTGAACTAAAAAGAGAGAAATAATTTAATTGTTCTTGTTAAAATTTTTTAATATTTACGACTTAAAATAAAAGCGTGGGGCGCGAGCCTCAGAATCACTTCGAATTATAAGTCATAAATATTAAAAAATTTTAACAAGAACAATTAAATTATTTCTCTCTTTTTAGTTCAATTTAAATAAAAGCATTTTTTTTTTTTTTTAAGCTTTTTAGTCTTTTTTTCGTGTGATTTTTATATATTAACTTTCAAAATAATAATTGTCATAAAAAACGACCGGTAAATATGAAATTTCAGATCCATAACTTATCAGGAAGTCTTGAAAATAGACTAAATTGCGTGAGGCTTCAAATAAAGTACCACATTAGTTTGACCTATTTTGGTCCAATTAAAAAAAATTATTCATTAGCATAAAAAATGACCCTTAAATATCAAATTTCACGCCTCTAGCTTATCGGGAAGTCTTTTGAAAATAGATTAATTCTCGTAGGGATTCAAATAAAGTACCATATTAGTTTGGTATATTTTGGTAAAACCCAACTCACAATTTGCGTCATCAAAAATGACCCTTAAATATCAAATTTCAAACCTCTAGCTAATCGGGAAGTGTCCTAAACAAAGACTAAAATTTGGTGATTTTGAAAGAGTAAGTTAAATAAAAGCATTTAAAAAAAAATCTGGTGTGACTGGCGCACAGCACACAACTTTCTCTTACCTTCGGTAATCGAAAGTTGTGCACTGTGCTTGTCACACCAGATTTTTCGTGTCGACATGTATTTAGTTTCCGACAGTAGGGTACAATTGAATTCAAGATGTAAAATTTATAAGTATGGGAAAATATTTATATTTTGATACCATGGCAACCATTTCTCCTATCCTTCCCTATGAAATACAAGAGTAAAGTGGTCTTCAGAAGATTTCAATCGCAAAATGAGAATATACATTTTAAAGAGCATCTAAAAATAATTGATTTTTGAATTTAAAAAAAAATCGTTGGAGCAAATTTTGAGAAAATCGAAAAAAAAACTGAAAAAGTACATCAGTAAAGTACTAGTACTCTTTGGCCGATTTTGATTAAAAGCTTATTTTTCCGGTCCCGGGGGGTGTTTAACTTAAATATAAAATTTCAACCTCATAGCTCAATTCCTTCATGCTTAAAATTGAACACACACACACACACACACACACACACACCCACACACCCACCCACACACAGACAGACCATGTCACGAAAACCACTTTTTTGGATTCAGGGGACCTCAAAACGTGAAGATCCATCAAAATCTCGACATCGAATTTTTGACATGAATCCAATACTTTCTCTCTATATATATATTACATATATACATAGGTAAGAGAAAGTAATATATATCAAAAAGTCAATGTCAAGATTTTAAAGAAAATACATGTTTTGAGATCCCTTAAGTCCAAAAAAGTGGTTTGTCTGCATGAAGGATTTGAGCTACGAGGACGAAATTTTATATTTAAGTTAGAGACCACTCTGGGACGTGACACGAAGCTTTTGAACTAAATCTGCCAAAAAGCACTAGTACTTTGCTGATGTACTTTTCCAGTTTTTTTTTCGATTTCTCAAAATTCGCTCCATCTATTTAGATTAAAATTCAAAAATCAATTATTTTTTAGATGCTCTTTAAAATGTATATTCTCATTTTGCTATTGAAATCTTCTGAAGACTACTTTACTCTTGTACTTCATAGGAAAGTTCATGAAAACAAAATAAATTTATAAATATGTTTGTAAAATTTACATCATGAATTCTAAAATATCGTCGGAAACTAAATGTGTAGACACAAAAAATCTGGTGTGACAAGCAGAGAACACAACTTTCGATTACCGAAGGTAAGAGAAAGTTTTGTGCTGTGCGACCTATCACACCAGATTTTTTTTTTTTTATTAATAATTTTCAATCTATAATTCATAGCCTATATATTTATTTAGAAACAAATCAAATTTGAAATCAATAACAAATGATAATGATAATAAATTGATTTCAAATTCAATTAATTTTATCTTAGAGTCATTATTTCTGGGCCTGTCGAGAGTGTTTGTGTCTAATGGGCACAAAAAAGACCTCCCCGCTTACAATGACGACGACGACGACGAAGACCGCAAGGGTCACGGAGGGAATAAAAAGGGCAGACCGAGTAAAGGATCGTTAGCCCTCGCTGCCAATAGGGCATTGAGGAAGAGGGCTGGCTGCCGGGTATCGATGCCAATGCGGGTGAAAAGGTCATCATCGTCATCAAAAAGCGGGGGGGGGGGGCCCATCATCTTAATTGGAAATCAACTCGCAATTCAATCAATAGATCAATCAAAAAATTATGTTCTTTATCATAATAAAGGGGCAGGCAAATCAAATTTGATGTCTTTATAATATTATATAGAAAATATTCATTGGAAATGACAATAATAATTTTGCGTTTGTTGTTATATAAAATTAATTAATTATTTTATCAAGCTAGTGATGTATTTCAATACAAAAATTCGCTTGGAATTGGATTAGATCTCGTCCCTATCTATTCAAAAGAATTGAAATATTTTTTCAGTAGTTGTTTGTAGCTGGGAATCGCAGTTGCAGACGATAAGGAGAATAAAACCAGCTTTAGTTTTTCTCTCTCACAACTTCAATTTATTTGCAAACATTTCGGCTCCTATACAGGGGCCATCCTCAGTGCATGTCTGTGAATTTAGGCAATACATTTATTTATTCATTAAAAAATTCAAATTGTATAAATGATAAATATTTTTTAATGAATAAATAAATGTATTTCCTAAATTCACAGACATGCACTGAGGATGGCCCCTGTATAGGAGCCGAAATGTTTGCAAATAAATTGAAGTTGTGAGAGAGAAAAACTAAAGCTGGTTTTATTCTCCTAGCGCCGCAAGTGAAATATTTTTTGTTGCATGAGACGAGATGCGAACCCCTGATCCCTAGCACTAGACACAAAAACACTAAACTTGGGTTCCACGAGCCAGGAACAGTGATACAGACCCTCTAGCTTTGTATACAATCTCAGGCTCTCCAGCTTTTTTTTTTTTTTTGAATTAGAACCACAGATTTGGAAGATATCAAAGGAAATTCAAAAAATCTGGTATGACTGGTCCCAGAGCATACAACTTTCTCTTACCCTTCGGAAAGAAAACTTGTCACACCAGATTTTTTGTGTCGACATATTTAGGCTCCGACAGTATGGTATAATATATACAAATATAGGAAAATATTTATATTTTCATACCATGGCAACCATTTCTCCTATCTTTCCTATGAAATACAAGAGTAAACCCAGATAGCACAGTACGTCTTATGTACGTACATAAGACGAATTGTGCTATCTGGGAAGTGGTCTTCAGAACATTTCAATGGCAAAATGGGAATATACATTTTAAAGAGCATCTAAAAAAATAGTTGATTTATGAATTTAATAAAAATCCTTGGAGTAAATTTTGAGAAAATCGAAAAAAAACTGAAAAAGTGCATCAGTAAAGTACTAGTACTCTTGGGTCGATTTTGTTCAAAAGCTTCGTGTCACGTCCCATGGGGGTGCCTAACTTAAATATAAAATTTTAACCTCCTAGCTCTTTCCGTTCTTGAGATATTTTGTTCAAAGAACACAGACAGACAGACAGTCACACACACAGACAGATCATGTCGCGAAAACCACTTTTGGATTCAGGGGACCTCAAAACGTGTATATCCACAAAAATCTCGGCATCGAATTTTTGACATGAATCCAATACTTTCTCTCTCGATATATTAACACATTTAGAGGTAAGAGAAAGTAAAAATTAAGATCCACTTCATAGGGAAGATAGGAGAAATGGTTGCCATGGTAACAAAATATAAATATTTTTCCATACTTATAAATTTTACATCTTGAAATTCGAAAGTACCGTACTGTCGGGAACTAAATATATGTCGACACGAAAAATCTGGTGTGACAAGCACAGAACACAACTTTCGATTACCGAAGTTAAGAGAAAGTTGTGTGTGTTTATCTTACCCTATATAGATAAAAAATATTGTTTTATTTTTTTTAGAGAGATTTTTTCTCTATTAACAATTTTTTAGATAAAAGATTAATAATGAAAGAAAAAAATTCGCCTCTCTAAATATATATCGATCATCATTGCAAAGGGAGTGAAAATATAAAAAGAATAAATTTCTAGCCTTTTTATTTTTTTTTTTTTTCTTTATTTTTGAAAGATTTCTAAAGTTGTAGACGTTTTTATTATCCAAGTAAATGCGAATCCTTGACACACACACACAAAAAGTTTGAGAAACATTTTATCTATCTATGGGAGAGGAATTATTGATTCTCACTCCTAAAATGTGGATGAACTTTCCCTTTGCTAATGATTAAAGGCCAGATCTTCTCTCTCTATTCGAGAGAGAGAGAGAAAGTTTCATAATGCTGATTCCTATCATTTTTTTTTTTTATGCATTTGGAAATCAAATCAGATTTCCTTCTCTCTATGTCTTTTTTATCAATCAGAGAGTAAAAAAAAATAAAAAAAAAAAAACTAACATTGATAAAATGAAATTCGATAGGATATTAAACGATGTGAGTGAGTGAACATCACAGGATTTAATCTTTTTGGCCTAGGCACCTAGGCTAGGGTTTATTTCAAGGACGTCATTTAGGGGGTGGGTGGCAGGGGAGGAATTTGCCCCCCTCCCAGAGTTATGAAATTCTGAGCTTAACTCCAACATACAAATAAACTCAGGTCTATTCTCTAAAAACAGGCGTTAAAATTTAAAATAAACAAATGGGTGTTAAAAAGTAATGTAAAAACAATCAGCGTTAAAAAATGCTATTCAAAATCACTTCCTTGCCTCAAATAGCTATTCTGTAAACAAAAGCTTTAAAGTCAAAGCGTTATTTAGTAAGTAGTGTTAAAAATTAATGCCATGTCTATGGGGATGCCTTTAATATTTTAACGTCGTGTTTAAAATAAACATGGCGTGCTTAACCTAAAAAGTAAGGTTATGATTTTGATAGCTTTCAAATAAAAGCAACATGTTAAGGTCGCTGTTAAAAATTTTGTTGTCCTCGGGGCTTGGTGTAGGGGTTAGCGTGCTAACCTCGTATACCAAAAGTCGCGGGTTCGGACCCCAGGCAGTCCGATGATTTTATTTAAGGGATTTGGATACCAAATGGCTTAAATATTAATAAAAACGCCTGGACCCATAATATGTATATTAATTTCTATAGCGGAAATCGTAAAAGTCTTAAATGGCCTAAGTTGCCGAAAAGACTGTGTGTATGTGTGTGTGAATGTGAGTGTGAATGAGAAAAAATAAAAATTTTGTTTAGAGAATAACATTTTTTTTACGCTGAATGTTTCTACATTACTTTTTAACACCCATTTGTTTATTTTAAATTTTAACGCCTATTTTTAGAGAATGGATGTAACTCTTTCTTTATAAATAAGTATAAAAGATGGTATATATAAAAAGCTGGTGTGACTGGTCGCAGAGGATTTTTTGTGTCGAGATATATTTAGTTTCAGCTGATTCGTATTAAAATTCAAAATATAAAATTAATATATTTATATTTTGTTACCATGGCAACCATTTCTCCTATCTTTCCTTATTAGGTAAAAGAGTAAAGTGTGCTTCAAAAGATTTCAAGTGCAAAATGAGAATATAGGCCTACATTTTAAAGAGCATCTAAAAAAATAATTGATTTTTGAATTTTAACCAAAATCAGAATGATAGACCGGAAGAGAGGATGTCAGCCAAAAGGGAGCCTCTATCGAATAAAAATCTCCACTCAGAAGACGTTTTGGGTTTTATTAAATAAATCCATCATCAGTTCTTAAGAGCTGAAACGAGCATAAATAATAATTGTAATACAACAAAACAAAATATTTCTTAAATTATAAAAAACATCATATCTTACATTATTGGCAGACGTTGCATCTCAATGGTGTACACCCAGGGCCGTGCTTAGGGGGGGGGGGGCGACCGGGGCCTTTGCCCAGGGCGCAAATTTTGAAGGGGCGCAAAAATTTAGCGTCTCTAAAAAAAAAGGTAAAACATTTTTTCGGACGGGAAACATTATTGTGACAATGTAAAAAATATATACAAAGGGCGCTAAAGGACTAACTTGCCCCGGGCGCTAAATAACCTAGGCACGGCCCTGTGTACACCATAAGATTGGCAATCCCATGGTGTACACCATTGAGATGAAACCTTCTGAGTGAAGATTTTTATTCGATAGAGGCTCTCCTTTTGGCTGACATCCTCTCTTCCTGCCTAACATTCTAATCGTTGAACAAACTCTTCTCATATCAACATTTTTTAATGGCTAGACTAACGGCTAGTATTAATAAAAAATCCTTGAGGTAGTCGAGTTATTTGAGAACGTTTAGACCAGTGATTCTCAACTTGTCGCGGTACACTTTTAACGATTTCAAAATTTGGCGGCACACAAAGAAAAAGATAAGTTTAAAAGTTGGTAATTTGTTCATAAACTTTTATATTAATTATATTTCATATCCTGGGTATATTAATATTAAATCACCGAAGTATATGAAAAATGATTGAAAATTCATATTTATTTTTACAGTGTACAGTTGGAATTTTAAAACAGAAAAGGAAAGGCGAGAGTTCACCGCAGGCGGGAGGTCCAGAAGGGCGAACCCCCTGGATAGACGCAAATCCCACCGAGGGCGGCAAAAGCAATCTCAATAAACTTAGTTTTGCGTAATTCGTGTAGAAAATTAAATATCTAATGGATGCTTATAAAATTCAGCAATAAGCATTTTCCGGTCTTTAGTTATCCCCAAAGTAGAGAAAGAAAGTTATTTACTTTTAAGATCTCTTTAAAAAACAATTTATTCTTTTACTATCAATTTCTTTTTTTTTTTTTGAACCAAAGTCTTTAATCTTATCCTCTTTTTATACATCCATGTTTTGTATGTCAAAATTTGATCTGGCTGAATGTTTGTTTTGTTTGGTTTAGAAGAGATATCGAGAATACAAACACAAAAAAAAAAATAGAATATATTAGTTGTATATAAATGATTTTGTTTATCTCCATAATGGAGAGAGAGAGAGATAGAGATAGAATCTTGTTTCCTATATTGCTATCATTCTCTCAACAAGCTTTCGGCTCTATTATAGATCATCCCAGCATTACATTACATTTATCCCTTTCTATCTCTTTTTTTTTTTTGCTCTCTGTTTAAAAGAGAGTGAGGGATGTTGTTATTTTATTAATACAATGAGAAGTGATTTTCCTGCTCGTCAGGGAGGAGATGGTCTTTTAAAAAGGTTGACAAAACCAGGCCCCTTGGAACAGGGCCAGAGTTGAGGTCAGCACCAGCAGCAAGGCACTAGCGCGCGCCACCCTCGTCCCCCCCCACCCCCTGTTCGCTTGCCACCACCACCACAAGGCAACCAACCCTTCACTCTCTCTCTCTCTCTTTGCTCTATCTTAATGTCATTAGACGAGGATTTTTAAAACAAAAAAAAAAAGCGTGGATTCAACTTCAATTCTAAAGCCCTTTTAAATAACGATTAAAATTGGTTAGAGAATCTAGTTAAAACACTGAAATTATTTGAATAGATTATAATTAGGAAATTTATTATCTTTTTGACAAGTAAACAAATATAAAAAATCTGGTGTGACTGGTCGCACAGCACACAACTTTCTCTTACTCTCGGTAATCTAAAGTTGTGTCTGTGCTTGTCACACCAGATTTTTTGTGTCGAGATATATTTAGTTTCCGACAGTATGGTAGATTCGATTTTCAAGATGTAAAATTTATAAGTATGGGAAAATATTTATATTTTGTTACCATGGCAACCATTTCTCCTATCTTTTTTTTTTTTTAAACATTCACACTTTTTTCTCATTCACACTCACACTCACACATTCACACTGTATTTTCGGCAACTGAGGCCATTTAAGACTTTGACGATAACCGTTGTAATTAATATATCAATTTGGGGTTCAGGCATTTCTATTTCTCTCCTATCTTTCCTATGAAGTACAAGAGTAAAGTGGTCTTCAGAAGATTTCAATAGGAAAATGAAAATATACATTTTAAAAAATAATTGATTTTTGAATTTTAATCAAAATCGTTGAAGTGAATTTAGAGAAAATTGAAAAAAACTGAAAAAGTGCATCAGTAAAGTATTAGTACTCTTTGGTGGATTTTGTTCAAAAGCTTCGTGTCACGTCCCAGGAGGGCGCCTTATTTAAATATAAAATTTCAACCTCCTAGCTCTTTTCGTTCTTAAGATATTTTGTTCACAGACACACAGATACATACACAGACAGACCATGTCGCGAAAACCACTTTTTTGGATTCAGGGGACCTCAAAACCTGTATATCCTTCAAAATCTCGACATCGAATTTTTGAAAGAATCCAATACTTTCTATCTCCATATATTAACATATATAGAGGTAAGAGAAAGTAAAAATTGAAGTGTAAAAATTTCCCTATTTTTATGGGGGCGGTTTGTATTTAGTAATTATAGAGCTATTAAAAGAGAAAAATCTGGTGTGACTGGCGCACAGCACACAACTTTCTCTTACCTTCGGTAATCGAAAGTTGTGTACTGTGCTTGTCACACCAGATTTTTTGTGTCGAAATATATTTAGTTCCCGACAGTACGGAACATTTAAATTCAGATGTAAAATTTATAAGTATGGGAAAATATTTATATTTTGTTACCATGGCAACCATTTCTCCTATCCTTCCCTATGAAATACAAGAGTAAAGTGGTCTTCAGAAGATTTCAATCGCAAAATGAGAATATACATTTTAAAGAGCATCTAAAAAATAATTGATTTTTGAATTTTAAAAAAAATCGTTGGAGCAAATTTTGAGAAAATCGAAAAAAACTGAAAAAGTACATCAGTAAAGTACTAGTACTCTTTGGCCGATTTTGATTAAAAGCTTATTTTTCCGGTCCCGGGGGGTGTTTAACTTAAATATAAAATTTCAACCTCCTAGCTCAATTCCTTCATGCTTAAAATTGAACACAGACACACCCACACACACACACACACCCACACACACACCCACACACCCACAGACAGACCATGTCGCGAAAACCACTTTTTTGGATTTAGGGGACCTCAAAACGTGTATATCCATCAAAATCTTGACATCGAATTTTTGACATGAATCCAATACTTTCTCTCTATATATATATTACATATATACATAGGTAAGAGAAAGTAAAAGGGATTAAAGTTGTGATCACACTGGGATCTGACTTGACTTGAGTGGAGTCCGATGGCGAACCCAACCTATGGTTTCCTATGGAGGTGCACACACACTGCCGCCTTACGTAGTTGAACTTCACTTTCCTGCGTCTGTTAGCTAAGGGTCATTCCACGTCAGTTCAACCAGGCCATTTCACCCATAATCTCAGATTTTTATGAAACTTGGTATGTTTGTTCTATATATAGAGATAAGTAACAGCACCAAATTTCAATTTTTTATCTCACTTAGTTTTCGAGTTATGGCACTTTAAAATTTTGATTTTTTCACCTTGCGCGGTTTGGCTGATGCCAAACAAAATGTGACATGGAAGAGAAAATAATTTCTCATTTATTTATTTGACCACCAATCTTGATGAAATTTTTTTGGTAGGTTCTTTAAACAATAAGGAATTAGAAAAAAAATATATCACGAATCTAAGTTAATCCTAAAATATAAAAAAAATTCATATTGTTGATTTTTTTTTAGTTTTGAAAACGCAACCATGCTTTAGCGCTAAAGCCGATATCTCCAAAGTGGAATGAGATATTCAACAAATTTTTTTTTTTCTAAATAATCTGCATGAAATGGGCTTTAATTTACTAAAATAAAAAATTTTGTGTATTTTGTTCCCTCTATTTCTAAAAGTCCATTGAAAGTTTCAATATATAGTTTTACATGTTAAAAAAGTTTCAAGGGCAAAATGAAAATATACATTTTAAAGAGCATCTAAACATAAATGGATTTATGAATTTTAATCAAAATGTTGGAGCGAATTTTAAGAAAATTGAAAAAAACTGAAAAAGTACATCAGTAAAGTACTAGTACATTTTGGCCGATTTTGTCCAAAAGCTTATTTTCAGTGTCCGGGAGAGTACCTAACTTAAATATAAAATTTCAACCTCCTAGCTCAATTCTTTCATGATTTCAAATGGACACTGTGTGTGTGTCTGCTTAAAACTGAACACAGACGAAAACACAATCAATTCAATTCAAAGCATAAAAGGATTGAGCTAGGAGGTTGAAATTTTATATTTAAGTTAGGTACCCTCCCGGACACTCAAAATAAGCTTTTGAACAAAATCGGCCAAAAAGTACTAGTACTTTACTGATGTACTTTTTCAGTTTTTTTCAATTTTCTTAAAATTCGCTCCAACGATTTTGATTAAAATTCATAAATCAATTCTTTTTTAGATGCTCTTTAAAATGTATATTTTCATTTTGCCCTTGAAACTTTTTTAACATGTAAAACTATATATTGAAACTTTCAATGGACTTTAGAAATAGAGGGAACAAAATACACAAAATTTTTATTTTACTAAATTAAAGCCCATTTCATGCAGATTATTTAGAAAAAAAAATTTGTTGAATATCTCATTCCCTTTTGGAGATATTGGCTTTAGCGCTAAACCATATTTGCGTTTTCAAAACTAAAAAAAAAAATCAACAATATGAATTTTTTTTTATATTTTAGGATTAACTTAGATTCGTGATATATTTTTTTTCTAATTCTTTATTGTTTAAAGAACCTACCAAAAAAATTTCATCAAGATTGGTGGTCAAATGAATAAATGAGAAATTATTTTCTTTTCCCTGTCACATTTTGTTTGGCATTATCGAAGCCGCGCAAGGTGAAAAAATCAAAACTTTAAAGTGCCATAACTCGAAAACTAAGTGAGATAAAAAATTGAAATTTGGTGCTGTTACTTATCTTTATATATAGAACAAACATAACAAGTTTCATAAAAATCTGAGATTATGGGTGAAAAAAATTTTTATTTTTTTTGGTTGATTTGACGTGGAATGACCCCTAAACAATTTTGTTGGATTGGAAACTGGCTGTCTGTGAAGACCAACATGGCCGAATTTTTCAATCAGCTGTTTTTTCAGTTTCTTAATAATAAGACATTTTTCGCGCTAGAAAGAATTATTTAACTAATAATAATAATATTAGGATAACTTGTATGTTTACTGTCTCTTACCTCTATATATACGTTAATAGAGAAAGAAAGAATTGGATTCATGTCAAAAATTCGATGTCGAGATTTTGATGAATATACACGTTTTGAGGTCCCCTGAATCCAAAAAAGTGGTTTTCGCGACATGGTCTATCTGTGTGTCTGTCTGTCTGTGTTAAATTTTAAGTCTGAATGAATTGAGCTATGAAATTTTATATATAACAATAGAAGAGAAAGCTGGCAGCAAGGAAGTAACTCCTCTACGAAATGAAACTCAAGAGTAGTGGAGAGTTTCGGCTATAATTAAATATCGCCATTCTGAGTCGATTTTCGAGAGTATGCACTCAAATGCCAATGCATACCTCGAAAATGGACTGAGGACGGCGATATTTAATTATAGCCGAAACTGTCTCCACTACTCTTGAGTTTCATTTCGTAGAGGCTTACTTCCTGGCTGCCCGCTTTCTCTTCTATTGTTGATATACAACAGCCACTTCACAGATAGTCATTTTATATATAAGTTAAACACCCCCCCTAGGGGGTGCAAAATAAGCTTTTAATTAAAATCGGCTAAAGAGTATCCTACTAGTACTTTACTGATGTATTTATTCAGTTTTTTCGAGTTTCTCAAAATTCGCTTTAACGATTTTGAGTAAAATTCATATATCAAATATTTTTTAGATGCTCTTTAAAATGTATATTCTCATTTTGCCATTGACATCTTTTGAAGCACACTTTACTCTTGTACTTCATAGGAAAGATAAGAGAAATGGTTGCCATGGTAACAAAATATAAATTTTACTAATAAATTTTACATCTTGAATTCTAAAATACCGGCGGAAACTAAATATATCTCGACACAAAAAAATCTGGTGTGACAAGCACAGAACACAACTTTCGATTACCGAAGGTAAGAGAAAGTTGTGTGCTGTGCGACCAGTCACACCAGATTTTTTAAAATCTATTTTATTAAAATATTTTTAAAAAATTTAAAATTTATTTATATTATTTTGCTAATGTCCGTCCGTCCGTCTGTATGTCTAAATAAACGGATAATAGGCAAAATGTCTTTCACTGGCCGAAAATCTTATGGAAATTAATCTTCATTACGGCTCTCAATTGAATTGATAATCCCCATTGATGAACAGAGAGACTAGATGTCCTTTTATGAAAATAATAAATAAATAAATATCGTGTATAGGAAAAGTAGCTACGTATTGTTAGCGTAGTTGACAGAATTATTTATTTATATGTTTTATAGAGAAAATTCGTTTCTTCTTTCTTCTATTAAATGAACAATACGTCTTTTTTTTTTTTTTTGTTTGAAAAATCAAACACAAAGTGGCAAGAGATAAAGAGAGAAAGCAAAGAATGGAGGAGGGGAAAAAATGAGACGCTAGGTTTCTATCAAAGGGGTCGGTTTTGTGATATAATCCAAAAAAAAAAAAATTTTATTGTTGTAGCAATCCGGAGAGAGAAAAAAAAATGAAAAAGATAAAACGTTGTTATTTGGAAGTGAATAAAAGAGAGCCACCCGAAATTCTAGAAAATCTATTCTATTTAAATTACCGACAAGTATCAAATCACATTCATGTTTATTGTAGAAGGTAGTCAACTCAAATAACTTTATAATACCTATAGAAAAACTCCATTTGGGAGTCTTGAAAACCAAAAAATGAATGAATTAACTGAATTCCCACGAATATAGTAAATTCAAAATGTACAATTTATTAGTATGTGAAAATATTTATATTATGTTACCATGGCAACCATTTTCTCCTATCTTCTTTATGAAGTAAAAGTGGTCTTCAGATAATTTCAATGACAAAATGAGAATATAGATTTTAAAAGAGAATATAAAAAATAATATTATTTTGAATTTTGATCAAAATGGTGCGAATTTTGAGAAAATCGAAAAAACTGAAAGATACATCAGTAAATTACTAAATAGTATACTTTGGCCGATTTTGTTCAAAAGTTTTGTGTTACGTCCCAGGAGGGTGCCTAACTTAAATAAAAAATTTCAACCTCCTAGCTCCAATTCCTTCATGCACTGAATTGAATACAGACGAACAGACAGATAGAC
>JAKCPI010018216.1:0-185209 GCA_023213315.1 Euborellia annulipes
TAAATATATTGTTTTTCCCTAAATTGGCGATTTGGGGTACTTAGGGAGCCGGAATTTAAAAAAACCCTGAAACACCCAATTTAGATTTTTATCTAAGGGAAGGTTTTAGTGAAAAAACTCAAATCGATATCTCTTCTGGTTTAGAAATTAATGTAGATCAAAATTTTACCCTTAAATATATTGTTTTTCCCTAAAATTGACGATTTGGGGTACTTAGGGGACGAATTTAAAAAAACCCTGAAACACCCAATTTAGATTTTTATCTAAAGAAGGTTTTAGCTTGAAAAAGAAACCAAATCGATATTTTTTTGGTTTAGAATTATTGTAAAAGTCAAAATTTTACCCATAAATGACCATTTGGGGCCCTTAAATTGGAATTTCGAAAAATGGCTTCTTAAATGACGCCTAGGGCCCAAATGTAATCTACATGCCAAATTTCAACTTTCTAGGCCTTTGCAGTTTAGGCTGTGCGATGATGATGAATAAGTGAGTCAGTCAGTCAGTCAGTCAGTGAGTTCTCTCTTTATATATAGAGAGAGATTTCCCGAATATCTCTCTCCTAAGCACGAGTTAGAGAGTTTTTTAAAAAGTCGACTTTCAGAAATGATTAATCGATTCCGAGAATCGAAAAATATCAAGTCGATTGGAAAATCGACTTTTCGAGCGCCTTCTCCATCCCTAATAGGATACGCTTGAGTTTTCAATTGGCAATCGATTCCTAATTTATTTTATTATATTATTTTAAAATGAGAAAATACTCCTTGGTA
Source organism: Euborellia annulipes (assembly GCA_023213315.1). Taxonomy (NCBI): domain Eukaryota; kingdom Metazoa; phylum Arthropoda; class Insecta; order Dermaptera; family Anisolabididae; genus Euborellia; species Euborellia annulipes. Next base: position 768 of record JAKCPI010018216.1, read on the forward strand.
GTCTTCTAAATAATAATAATAAAGGCTATTTTAAATAAAAAATTTTAAGATTGCATAAATTTTCGTGCGACATGCTTTGAAAAAAAAAAAAAACACTTTTCGCTCGTATCTATGATCATGTAAAAAATATGTGAAACATGAGAAGAAAATATATAAATTTTTCTTTTTTTTTTAATTGGTCTCATTTATAATTCTAGGCATTTAAAAATTTCATAAATAATTCTTATCGACAAGAGATTTTAATGGTTCCCTTTCGCTTCTTATAACAAACATAATATAGAAATAATAATATGCTTCAGTGAAACTGAGCTGGTAATGCTTGCCAAGCAAATTTTTTTTTTTATTCGATTTCTACAATTTATTTCTTCTTTTCCGATACATTAATTTTTAAAATTAATTTCTTCGTATAGAATCTTAAAAGTTTTATCTGTTTTCCGGATTTTTATTATTAATAAAAAAAAGGTGACAAATCTCAAGGAAAAAAGCGGCCGTGCACTAAATTAAGACCCCAAGAATATAAACTTGTCCCATTTCAAATTACATTAAAATAATAATAATGGAATATATTTTTTTTATAATAAAATATTTTATAGGAGGAGATGAATTAAATTAATTATTCTTTCTTATTATATTCTTTGGATAATGGATAATATTGTTAAAATAGTAGAATTATTGCTTAACAACTTCGAAGAGAAGAATGCAGAATTCGTTTCATGTCTAATGAGCAGTGGGAGCACAGAAAGCTAACGGAAGCCATATTTTCAATAAACAAGAAAATAATTTTTTTTAGAATTCCTTTTCTATATTTTAGGGAGTAAAGTTTATTATAAATGGCCTAATGTCAAGGTGCACTTAATTGACAAACCAGGCAGAGTTCTTAAAGAGTAGTTGTAGGAAGCGAACGTGCTAATTGGGAGCCATATTTTCAATAAATAATAATAATTGGCAGACTTATTGGGGTTTTTGGCCCATTTATTAATAATATTTTTACTTTATCTTACATGTATGTTAATATACATATAGTCTATATAAGGAAAGTATTGGTTTCATGTCAAAAATTCAATGTTGAGATTTTGATGGATATACACGGTTTGAGGTCCCCTGAGTCCAAAAAAGTCGGTCCCGCAAATTGGCTGTAGGTGTGGGTGTTGTCTGTGTGTAACGATTTTAAGCAAGAAGGAGCCCTCGGGGCTTGGTGTAGAGGTTAGCGTGCTAACCTCGTATACCAAACGTCGCGGGTTCGGACCCCAGGCAGTCCGATGATTTTATTTAAGCCACTTGGATACCAAATGGCTTAAATAAGAATGCCTGGACCCCATATATGTATATTAAATCAATAACGGATATCGTAAATGTCTTATATGGCCTGAGTTGCCGAAAAGACAGTGTGAATGTGTGTGTGAGTGTGAGTGTGAATGAGAAAAAAGTGTGAATGTTTAAAAAAAAAAAGCATGAAGGAATTGAGCTACCGGATTGAAATTTTATATTTAAGTTAGACACCCTCCCAGACACTCAAAATAAGCTTTTCAACAAAATCGGACAAAAAGTACTAGTACTTTACTGATTTACTTTTTCAGTTTTTTTTTTTTTTTTTGATTTTCTCAAAATTCGCTCAATTCGCTCCAAAGATTTTGATTAAAATTCAAAAATCATTTATTTTTTACAAGCTCTTTAAAATATATTTTCTCATTTTACCCTTGAAATCTTTAATGCACTTTATTTTACATTATTTCCGCTTTACTAATCAAATAAATATCTTTTTGAAATCAAAGGAAGTAAACTTAAGATAAAATTAGGAAATTGATCCAAATAATATTTATACTAGAAGCAGGAGGTTTTCTTGGCGTGTAGTTGCAGGTGGAGGTGCAATATGGGAATAAATAAATAAATAAAATTTATTTATTGTCAAAACTTTTTATTATTGACGACCAACCGCAGTAAATTGCCTGCAACTACACGCCAAGTAAACCTCCTGCTTCTAGTATTGATAATTCTTGGCCTGTTTCGTTTGTTATACAAATAATATTTATTTATATGTTGATTTATATATTTTAAAAAATATATCTAATTTTTTTTCTTCGACTGTAGAATATTTTTCAAGTGAAACTTCCTTAAGCAAGGTTCGATTCATGCTTCTCAAAACGTTACGAAATGCTGCACCCACTCCGGTTAAGCTAATGAGGAAGAGTTCGTGCGTAGAATTCCAGAAAATTTGGAATGACATCAATACGAAACAAGAAAAAAGGCGACTCTCAACGCAAATGAACTCAGCACAAAACCAGTTAATAAATCAAAAATTCATTAGATGTCTAAGTTATTTAAACAGATCTGACCAATTTACTAATCTTTTTTCTAACATGAATGTGAATTTTACGTAGAGTATAGTGCGTAGTATGAATACACGATGATTTTTTTTTTTTTTATTTACGAATTTAAAGGATCTTGTTTTTTCTTAAGTATATTCAAATATTTACCATATGTTCATGATAAAAAATATAAACCTTTTATTGTACTTTCTTTTGCCGGTTAAAAAGTTTGTCATAAATTTATTTAAATGTAAATAGCGTTGTTTTTAAGTCCTCTGGGCTTAAAAATTAAATATTATGTTTTGAAAAAAAAAAAAAAAATTATTTTCATATTATAATTAAATTTTTTTTTATTTTTGCTGATGCTGCATTTTCATTAGTTGTTGTTTTGTTTGTATATTTAAATATACTGTAAAGCAAATATTTTTAATCTGTATTCCTCAAGTAACTTGTAAGGTGAAATTACTAGGTAGAGCTTTGTTTGAAAAGGTTGGAATTTTTTCAAACAACGCCTAATAATGTGAATAAGTTAGAATATAAGATAAGGACGAGATGATTTTTTTATGTTTTGACACAAAACCGAAAAATATTTTTCTCAAATCAAAATTTTCAAGTAGATAATATACAAATTAAAAAAATCTGGAGGGACTGACGCACAGCAACAACTTTCTCTTACCCTTCAGTAAGAGAAAGTTGTGGACGTTCACACCAGATTTTTTGTGAAGAGATATATTTAGTTTCCCATAATACCTTAGTTAACTTGACTTGCATTTCATATGTAAATAAAAAAGTGGATTGATTCAAAATTTCCATAGGCTCTGTGTATTTTAAATGTTGACTGATTGAGATTAAGTATTTTTCAAAATTTTAATCCCATATTTGGATAGCCAGAAAATGAATTTGAAAAATCTGAAATACATCAGTAAAATGTAGCCGACTTTGAACAATTTTCACTAACAATTTTACTGATATATAATACTTTTTAAAGAGCATCTAAAAAATAGTTGATTTTTTTTTATTTAAAAAGACTCACACTTTTTTCCCATTCACACTCACATTTGTTATCCAAATGTCTTGTATTGAAAAATAAGTTAAAATAAATATTATTATATTATTATTATTATTATTATTATTATTATTATTAGACAAATGGCTTAAATAAAATCATCGAACTGTCTGGGATCCGAATCCCCAACCCCTTGGTATACAAGACAGGGGTGCTACCAACTACACCAAGTTAGAGGGCAAAATAATTGATTTAATTATAATTAATTATGAATTTCAATCTAAAATGAAAAAGATTTATATTTTGTTACCATTGCAACCATTTCTCCTATCTTTCCTATGAAGTACAAGAGTAGAGTGTGCTTCAAAGGATTTCAAGGGGGGGGGAGTGCCTAACAAATATAAAATTTCAACCTCTTAGCTAATTTCTTTCATGCTTAAAAATGTCTACGCATACAGTTACACACACAGCAGTGGCGTACCGAGGGGGGCGAGGGGGGCGATCCGCCCCAGGCCCCGAGCCGGCATAGGCCCCCATATATTTATAAAAAAAAAATTTAATGAAAATTTTCCTTTTAGAGGCCCCGGGCCCTCAGGGCTCAAGTAAAAACGAAATTTAATGAAAATTTCCCTTTGAGAGGCCCCGGGGCCCTTGGGGTTCAGGGATATACGGTATTTTAAAAATATTTTTGTGTATGGAGGAGAAGGATATTTAAAGATGAGCACCCCCCAAAAAAAAAAAAAAATTCAATATAAGGCCCCCTCTTCTGGTGCCGCCCCGGTTCATATATAGGGTAAGAGAAAGTTGCCAACTACACCATTATCATTATTGTCATTCACTAGCGTAGCATTCATATTTTGATAGTGTTCTTCGAATAAAAAATTCACTATTACCACCCTTAGAAAGAATTTGATCTTATAAAATTTGTAATTAGGTCAAAAGCACTTCTGAAAAATCAAATTTGTAATCTATCAGACAAGCATGCTACTGTTTTCAATCAATATTAAATTAGTTAGCTAAACATATAAGCCAATCCTGTAATGAAAATTTCAAACGCTCAAGTATTAGAACCAATTTCCTAGTAAGTAACCCAAAATCGAAAGTGCCTTATCTTGTCCCATCTAAATATAGATACGTACCAATTTAATCAACCACAAAATTAATTATAACATATAGGCTATAAGGGCTAGGGTCAAATTTATATTTTAGAAGAAATTTTTTTGAATTATTTTATTTGATAAATATTTAAATGGAGATGCGAGATGTGCTTATTGGGCAGGTGCCCTAGGATAAGGATAGTCCACTCACCGCGAAAGCGTGGAGCTCCTGGTTCGACTCCAGGGGGTGTAATTTATCCCAATCTTAAGCACAAACATATCTCGCAAATTTCCCTATCTACGTAAAATCTATTTATGTATATTATTAAATTATATTTTGCCTTGTCTTGGGGCCAAAACCATGTTCTTCGTAAGGGGTATTGACAATGATAAGCAGGTGGTAAGGAAAAAACTAACAAATTTAGTACCACATGCTACTTCTAGGAATACTAATAATTTATCATTCCCTCCGAAACCAAAAATTTTTTATAGTTAAGGTAGGAGAGAAACAATTTTCCCCAACTTATCTAAACATTCCCCTACCGTTTCATGCAACAAAAAATTTTCATAGATAAATATTTATTACATTAAAATGTAGATATATACACGTACTTTTATTAAATTAACTTTAAAAAAACCTTTAAACGAACAGAAATATTTTTAAATATAAACCAAGGAGTTTGTTTTCAGGATTCAGGAAGCCATATGTATATATGGTTCTATGTGTGTGTAGTCAACTGTTTAAACGGGGGCAGGAAACAGAATAAACCGGGACGAAGCAATATTTACGCATTCCAATTCTCCAAACAATCTGACGAAATTAATGATTTGCACAAATCATTCAAAGATTTATGTTTTTTTTTTTTTTTTTAATTAAATTTTCTTAATGCATTTTTTGTCAATTCTTGGATTAATTTAATTTATGAGAATTTGATTTATAAGAGAAAATATTTTAAACTTTACCAGGGCCGGAACTAAGAGATATTTTAGAGGGGGCAAAATTTAATTTGCTCCTTAAAATTTTCTATACAAAATTCATATCATTTTACCTTTTTTTTTAGTAAATCTTTCTTTACTCGCCGCCCCCTGATATCTGCCTCCCGGGGCACATGCACCCACTGCCCCCCCCCCCCCCCTAGATCCGGCCCTGAACTTTACTCGTTTCACCATTATAATGTAAAATAAATATATAGACATAAACATTTTCTCAATGAAAAAATATCCCCTGAGTCCAAAATAGGGAGTCTCACTCATAGGCGTGGTCAGGAATTTTTATGGGGGGGGGGGGTTTCAAGAAGATTTTTTCAAAAATTTGAAAAATTTAAGATTATTTTAGAGTATTTATAAATCATTTTTTTTTTTTTAGCTAGAATAAATTAATATATTTTACTTTCTCTTACCCTATATGAAATATAATTTGTATTTAAATTATTTTGGGTTTAAAAAAAATTCTAATATATTGGCGGAAACTAAGTATATCGACCCAAAAAACCTGGTGTGACAAGCACATAACACAACTTTCAATTACTGAAGGTAGGAGAACATTGTGTGCTGTGAGACCAGTTAGGCCTACACCAGATTTTTATTTGTTAATTAATCATCGTCCGCAATAGCTTTATTTTCTATTTTGTAATTATATTTCCAAATAAAATTTCAATATTGATTCTTTTTTTTTTTCTTTATTTAAATATACATTCACTCGCTTTTGGTCATAAAATGACAATAAAAAAAAAGTCTTGTTTTTTGAAAAATAAATGTCAACAAAAAAGCCATATGGGAAGAGAAATTTTCTTGTGTAATTGACCTGAGAAATGATGATGATATCAAAAGAGATTAAAAATTGGAGTCACCGGCCCATAAATTACGAAGTCTGGCCTGTGTATGATGCGGAACTTGTTTTATTTTTCCCCATTTTTTTTTTTTTTTTTTAAGGGAACTTAATTACCCACCTGGGCCGAAATTCCCCCAGCTGTGACCATTCCATTCCCTCCCCCAATGCGGTCAATTATTTCTTCTTTTGCCAAGGTCATGGGCAGCCAGCTCTGTCTTCTCTCTCACTCGAATCGTTTCCCCGTTCCTTCTTTTGTTATGAAATAGACAACCTCATTTTATTCCCTCCAATTTTTTTTTTTTTTTTATTAATCCTAATTCTAATCTTCAAAAATATAACATTTTAATCACTCGTTTTTTAGCTGGGCCCCCCCGCAAATTTTATTTCGGGCCCCATTATTAGACCATACAAAAAATATTTTTAAAATACCGTATATCCCTGAACCCTGAGAGCCCCGAAATTTTCATTAAATTTTTTACCGTTTTTACCGGAGCTCTGAGGGCTCGGGCCCTCTCAAAGAGAAATTTTCATTATTTTTTTTTTTTATCTAAATTTTTCCGTTTTTATCGGAGCTACAATTTTTTAGCCCGGCCCGGCCCGAGGGCCCCAAGGTCCGGGGCCCCCGCATTGCGGGGTCTGCGGGGGCGTACGTTACGCCACTGATTTTAATTCGTAATCATTTATGTTTAAGGGTTTTTTTTTTTTTTTTTTTTTTTAGTCAAAGCAGGTCATTTAGAGATATGAATAATGACAGATACTCGCAGTGTCAAAACCATACGATCAACATTTATTATTTCCGTCAGGTGGAATAAACAAAAAAATTCTTATAGTAATTATAATTATTATTCCTAATCTAAAAAGCAGAGGGAGGAAACGCTATTAAGTGAATAAATATTTAGGAAATTGAAATATCTTTTTGGACTCTTCAAAATGTGTATATCAATCAAATTCTCGACATCGAATTTTTGACATGAATGCAGACCACTGAAATAAATTATAATTGGGCTCTTTCCAACAAAATAATTAAAAATATTTTCTAAAACACAGAATAGATAATATAGAATCGAAAAAGTATTTACTTTATTAAAATTATATATCTTTTTTCAGATCTGATATTAGGGAAGTAAAATAAATAAATTTTTCATTAAAATAAGTATTGGACCAACCACAAAGTATGATTAGCCATCTCTTTTTTTTTTTTTGTCGTAGAGAGATTCTTTATAAGCCACAGGAGAGGTTTCTCCCACCCATTTAGTATTTACATCTCACGACATTCATTCAGTGTGACGTGACATCATGTGGAGAGCTAAGATCCCAAGAGCAAGAGAGAGACGTGACGCAAATGTCACTCGTTATTTTTTTTTTCTGATCCTTTTTCTCAGAATTATTTTTTAATTAGAAAACATCCATTGAGAAATAGAAAAATATGTTTTGCTAATTAAAAAAAAAAAAAAAAATATTCTAAACAAACCGAAAAGTTTTCTAATTTCTGTTCGCGAAATGAACACGAAAATCCGATGATTTTATATAATTTAGTTGGAAAAAAAAAGGAAAAGTTGACATAAATATAACAATTTTTTTATTTTTTGATGAGCACAAAAACGTCCTCTAGTTCCCAGCAATTGAACCCGGAATCTCCAGCTTACCCCGGTGTGTTTCCCTTTGAAATAGGCTACCAACTCTCGCCCATTGATAAATATAAAGTATATATTTATTTATTTTATTTTTTTTTTTTTAAACATTCACTTTTTTCCCATTCACACTCACACTCACACACACATTCACACTGTCTTTTCGGCAACTCAGGCCATATAAGACATTTACGATAACCGTTAATGATTTAATATACATATATGGGATCCAGGCATTCTTATTTAAGCCATTTGGTATCCAAATGCCTTAAATAAAATCATCGAACTGCCTGGGGTCCAAACCCGCGACGTTTGGTATACGAGGTTAGCACGCTAACCTCTACACCAAGCCCCGAGGGCATAAAGTATATTAAAAAGAGAGAAACAAAGTTGCGAAACTCCTCTTAATCATTTCATATATGCTTAATAATCCTTTTTGTTATTTTTTTGTTAATTAAGAAAAAGTCAAAAAGTGTAAATAAAATTTCTAAAAGATTCTCATATTTTTTTTAAAAGTGAAACTTTAATTTGATGGCCTCAAATTTTTTCGTTCTTCTATCAGGGTGTCGCGTTACAAGCCGTGACGTCAAAGGCCGTGACGCTACAAGCCATACCATTGTTAATTGAGAATAATTTAATAATTCGGATCGGGAATCGAACCCTTGATCTCTAGCACAAGAGTCTAAATTACATTGGTTGATTTAGAATAATAGGGATGGAGGCCTCATATGTCGTAAAAGACTTGAAATAAATTTTAAAAATCCCTGAATCTCGCAAGGTTAAAGTTGTTAGGCTACGCGTTTTTTTAATTCTTGTGACAACCCCCTTGAAATTTGTGTAATTCACGGATTCTCTATTGAACTTTTGTTTTTCTCGCGGGCCCCTTTCTAACTGTAAACATTTTATGTCACCTTTCAAGCTTCAGTATTAATTTCTTGGCGTACATAAGACAATGCTACACTCAGGAAAAAAGAATTCATATTTTTCCATCAAGAAAAAAATAAATTTATTATTTTTTTTTTTTTTGTAAGAAAATATTCAGGGTAGTGTCTCGGACCGACATAGGCGTACCCACGGGAGGGGGGTTTGGGGTTCGAACCCCCTCCCCCCATGGGACCCAAGCCACGACTAGATATTTAAGCTCTTTAATACAAATTATATTACATAGATGGTAAGAGAAAGTAAAATATAATAATTTACTCTAGCTATAAAAAAAACAACCAAAATGATTTATAAATACCCAAAAATAATCTTAAATTTTTCAAATATATGAAAAAATTTTCTTGAACCCCCACTCCCATTAAAAATGTCAGGCTACGCCTAGACGGACCGATATAAATGATTTATTAAAAAAGTAAAAAATAAAGAGAATCGATAAGATGAGATTTTTTTTGTATTGTTTGTCATCTTATCGAAAATATTGACCTTGACCTCCTATAATGAATACGTACTTGAAAAGTCGACAAGGAAAAAATAAATAAACTTATTCTATTTCGCTGACTAGCCTTTACAATTAAAATATAACGAATAATTAACATAGGCTATATTAATTCATGCAATCTTAATCATAGTGATTTCTTAGATTATGCTCTCCTTCGCCCTTTTTTTTACATCAATTATCTTACGCCTCAGGATTCCATTCTTCATTAAAATAAACTTTTTAATTACAAACTCTGTTTACTCTTAAATTCATTTATTTTTTTTCTTAAGAAATTTAAAAAAAATATACTAAATTTCTAACAGTCTTTGATCTCTTTGGGCTTTAAGTAGACAATATTCATAAAAAAAGCATGTGACTAAAAAATATTTAAACATTAATATTAACATCCTCCAGGTTCTCATTATATTCTGGACCAAAGCTTTTAAAACTTAGTGGCACTAATTAATTTAACAATAATAAATAGAATGCTTCAACCTGCTCCAAATTGCATCCTCTTTACTCATTTACTTACTACGGCTTTCAATTAAACAACCTAACCTATTATTACTAGGGCAAATTTAATTAATTTGACTTATTTGATCCAATTCGAAAAAGTTTACTTTTCTAATACATGCTCAAAAAGAATATATCGAACACACGAAAAAGCAAGAGCGGATCCAGAGGAGTTTCTCGGGGGGGGGGGGTAATCTGGTGTGACTCGTCCCACAGCACACAATATTTTCTTACTTTCGGTAATTTAAAGGTGCATTCTGTTTAAGTTAACTTGTTTAGGTATTAATTTTTAAAATTTTCATTGAAAATGAAATTTTATTCCGAAAAAAAAAAAATATTTTTCTCAAATCTCGGGGGTGGTAATTAACCGGGCGATGATAATTATTCAAAGGTACTTATTACATACTTAATAAATTCCTGTAGGTAACTCAAGATCACACGGAATAATCTTAATATAAAATAATTTCATTAACATTAATAAAATAATTTCTCAGGGAAGTACCGGTACCACGGGATTCTTTTTTTAAATTAAAGGTAATGGTTTAAGATATGAGTAGTTAATAGTCTAGAATTGCACCATTTCACTATTAATTTTTCTAAAATTTTCCGGGGGGGGGCCGGAAGCACCCCCTCCTCCATTCGTAAGTCATGTATTTAGCGTTCCCACTCTGAAAAAATTCTTTTTTTATTTTATAATAAATCATTTTTCCGTTTTCACCTGAGCCCGGAGGAGCCCGGGCCCTCTCAAAGACAAAACTTTTAACAAAAAACGTGTATATCCATCAAAATCTCGACATCGAATTTTTGACATGAATCCATTACTTTCTCTCTCTATATATATTAACATATATATATATAGAGGTAAGAGAAAGTAAAAATGCTGAAATATTAATATATTTCATTCTTTTATTTGTGCGACGCACTTTTTCAAACAAAAATTTAGAAATTAACCTTATACCCGTATATAGATTTGAAAATTTTCGGGGAAGGGGGGCCTGGGCCCCCGCTTATATACGCCCGGGGGAAAATAAAGGTTGAGGGGGGGGGGGGGGCAGCTAAAGTCCACGCCACTAACAACTGTGAAAGCCTAAACTCCAAAAGTTGGAATGATATATTTTTAAATTATCCAAAGAATTAACTAGAGTTTAATTACAAAATAATACCCTATAATAAAGGCATCATTTCATCAGCATGTGTAAAACGCTCTCTTTAAGTAATTATCGTTACTTTGAAAAAAAAAAAAAAAAATATATATATATAAGTTTATATAATATATATATTTAGACCTATATAATTTTTAAATTAAAAAGTCTTTAGCTGAGCAAAAACCAACTCGAAGGTAATTAAGAAAGATAATTAAAGAGAAGTTTTTTTTTCATCATCAAGTTGGCTTGGAAGGAAAGGGAATGGGGGGACCCAAAGAGAATCCACGATAAGCCCCTCGTCGAATTTCTTGATCTTCTACTCGTTCGTCGTCTTCATCTGACCAAGAAAAGTCGACTGTCAAAACCGGGAATTGAGTTTCCATGGGAACTAGTAATTTTCTCTTCTCAAATTCCAACATAAATCCTACTTTTGGAATGAGATATGTAGCCACACCAATCAAGCTAATAATTAATTGTAAATTAACATTAGTTATTTGAATTGTAAATTTAAGTATTATGAAATCTAACTATGTAGAAAATGTATTATCATCACGAGACTTAAAGTGAAATTATTTTTACATTAAAAAATCTGGTGTGACTGGTGCACAGCACACAACTTTCTCTTACCTTCGATAATCGAAAGTTGTGTTCTGTGCTTGTCACACCAGATTTTTCGTGTCGACATATATTTATTTTCCTACGGTACATTCGAATTTCAAGATTTTTTTTTTTTTTTTTTTTTTAAACATTCACACTTTTTTCCCGTTCACATTCACACACACATACTCACAGTCTTCTCGGCAACTTAGGCCATATAAGACTTTTTACGATAACCGTTATTATTTAAATATATTTATTGGGGTCCAGGCATTCTTTATTTAAGCCATTTGGTATCCAAATGGCCTAAATAAAATCATCGGACTGCCTGGGGTCCGAACCCGCGACGTTTGGTATTCGAGGTTAGCACGCTAACCTCTACACCAAGCCCCGAGGGCTGAATTTCAAGATGTAAAATTTATAAACATGGGAAAATATTTATATTTTGTTACCATGGCAGCCATTCTCCTATCTTTCTTATGAAGTATAAGAGTAAAGTGGTCTTCAGAAGATTTCAATAGCAAAATAAGAATATACATTTCAACGAGCATCTAAAAAATGATTGATTTTTGATTTTTAATCAAAATCATTGGTGCGAATTTTGAGAAAATCGAAAAAAACTGAAAAAGTACATCAATAAAGCACTAGTACTCTTCGGCCGATTTTGTTCAAAAGCTTCGTGTCACGTCACATGGGTGTGCCTAAGTTAAATATAAAATTTCAACCTCCTAGCTCTTTTTGTTCTTGAGATATTTTGTTCACAGACAGACATACAGACAGACCATGTCGGGAAAACCACTTTTTTTGATTCAGGGGACCTCAAAACATGTATATCCATCAAAATCTCGACATCGAATTTTTGACATGAATCCAATACTTCCTCTCTATATATATTAACATATATGTAGAGGTAAGAGAAAGTAAAAAAACGCAATGATATTACAAATGTCTTTTTACATAGAAATAACCATAACATGCATGCTTGGAATATGAATATGAGTTAGGTCAGCTCTTCAGAACTTCCTAGAAGAATATAAAATCTTTATATAATATATAATAGCGGAGTTGGAATTTTGAAACGAAATTTTGCAGTCCTATAGAGGACGTTATGGTGAGTCCCGGAAAAATACTCGGGTCCCGAAATTCCTATAACTTTTTACCAAAGTTACGATTTCTCTCATAGGAAATGTATAGAGAAATATTTACATATACCGGTATATTCTACATTTATGTATTCTATGAATGTAAACAAATCCTCAATCAGGCACTAAATTGTAATGGAATAATAATAATAATTAAGAAGGCGAGAGGGTCCAGGGAGGCGAAGCCCGTCGGAGGCGGGTGCCGCTTGTAGTAGCTTAATATATTGCTATATTAACTTTATATTCTTATGTGGCCATATGGGCGACGCGAAACATTTTAACATTTCGCTTGTATGTCGCCTTCTAGTCGCCATCCTACATTTATTATACATATATTTACATTAGTATTATATTTAGATTACATTCTATGTTGATTACCTTTAATACTTAGGCGTCATTTAAGAAGCGATTTAACAAAATTCCTATTCTAAGGGCCCCACCAAATGGTAAAATTTTGATTAAGTTGATTTTATTAATATAATAACTTTTGACTGGACCAATTTTTTGGACTTAACGTGTATTTTTATCAAATTCTCGATATCCTAATACTTTTCTTTCTCTCTCTACATATAAAATTTGTATTACATTTATAAATAGATAATAGAAAGTTTTAATAAAAATATTTAGAAACATTATTAATTACCCAGATATTTCTTATTTTTAATTTTTTTTTTCATTTATCTTAGAATCTTAAAATTACGAAAAGAGTCAAAGGCTAGAGGTCAAAACTATTTCTTTATTAAAGATTTGAAATTTAGTTGCATCTAAAATTCACTCGCTCAATTAAAAGACTGTTTAAAAAAAATAAAGGCTAAAACGTTCCTTCCTCTTTTTTATCTGTTCATGAGTTTCCCTAAAAAATTCCAAAAACAGCGTTAAAAAAAATTTAAAAAAATTATATTCATAGGGAAAACAAACACTAGGGATTTACAGTTTAGAAACAGAATGATTTGTTTAGTTTAATTTTTATTTATTTATTTATTTTTATGTTAACATCCCGTTTTTTTCCCCTTTTCTTTCGAAATTCTTCCATATTGAGGATCAAAGGAATTTATTTATGAAGAAACGATGTCTGTTAAGTTTACTGATTACAAATAAGAATTTATTTTTATTTTTTCCTTTGACCCAAAGAAGACAATTATTTTCATGTTGTGTGTAAATTTACCATTTCGGGATGACTGAATTTATTTATGTATTTATCAAGATCTCCCCCATCCCCCTCCTCTCTCCCCTCCCTCCATTTGGCAAGTTGTATTTCATTACAAGTTCACAAGTTTTATTTATTCGTCACGTAAACGTAAACACCCACACACCGTGTCAAAAATAAACTTAACTTAACATCGAAAATAACTTTTGCGAGTCTAATTTAAGAAGACATCGGCCATTAGGGCCAGTCGGCTCGTCTCCTCTCCCCTTCCCCCTCCCTACCACCACTAACTGACTAAATGGGTTATAATTGGTTGGAATTTTATAAAAATTGAAAAATGTTTGTTACACACATACACGCATACAAAGATATACCATAAAATTTCATTTTCTCCACCATTATTACCTATAAACAAGATATTTAATAAAAATAAAAAATTATAATCACCATTACGAATTTATAAATGATATAATTTAAGGCTGTCTTCTGGAATAATAAGCATCTGGCTATAAATCTAAAAGACGTCCTGGAAGACAAATTTATTCATATATAATATGAATAATAATTTTAGTATGTATTATGTGAAACAAAAGTAATTGGGATTTTCAATCTTAAATATCATACATTTCTTTCAATTTTTAACTTTGCCCATCAACCGTAGGTTGGGTCGTAAAAAAAATCGAAATTTTTCTGAAGCTGCCAAAATGCATTTTGAGGCCCCCTGAATCCATTTAAGTAGTTTTTGGAATGATGTCTGTGTGTGTCTGTGGTAATATTTTTCGTCAACGAAAACTCAAAAACTATTCATCCAATTGTTTTGAAATTTTGCACACATAAACTAGAGGTAAAGGTCAAGAACTGAAAAGCTTTTGGTAAACATCTGACCATTAGGGGGCGCCAATTTTTTTTTCTTACATAACCTATAATTTTTTTTTTATATATTCAAAAACTAGACTTTCTCCCGAGTAAAATGGTATATAATATTTGTATCCTAATTTGTCATAAATTTGTTAAAAAATAATTTAAATTCGATAATTGTGCATAGCAACAGAGCAAATCAAATAAACAAACCCTTTGCGTTATTTCTTTGAATAGTGGGCTGGCAAAGTTGTGCGCTCGGCTTAGTCCGACCCTTTATTTTTTTAATGAATGGTTGCATAAGACCTTTTATAGGTAACCAGAAAGAACATGCAGAATTACTATTTTCGAACTAGGTTCGATCCCAGACTAGAGCAATTTTTTCTCAATTATCTGAATTAATTAGAATTTTTTTTATTTGAGGTTGACTAACGGAGAAATTAATCTAAATTTTCAATATTGTTTCTTTATGATAAAAAGGCCTTAATTTCAAATCTTATATGAGAGAAAAAAATTTTTCTGATTTTTATTCTAGTGTAAATTTCTTCGCTTTTGAACGAAATCGGCCAAAAAGTACTAGTACTTTACTGATGCACTTTTTCAGTTTTTTTTTTTTTTTTCGATTTTCTCAAAATTCGCTCCAACGATTTTGATTAAAATTCGTTTCAGGGGGGGGAGCGAGGAGATGGACTACCAAATCCAAGCTCTAAAATTTTTTAGAATCAAATTATTTTCAGCGAGACTGAAGAGCTTTCATGCCATTATTTAAATATAAATAAATTCAATAATTATTGAGATCATCTTCAAGTGTTCATCAAAAAATAAGTTGATAAATTATTTATCATGTGGCATGCTGCAGCTATAGATGAGAGAGAGAGATGTATATTATATTATATATATACGGATAAATTAAAAAAAAAGTAAATATTTGATTAAAAAAATTTTATTTTCTTAAAAATAAAATTTTTACATTTCAAAATTAAAAAAAAAAAAAAAAATTAAGATTCTTTCACAGCCTTGATAAATGAATTATAATTATGTCTTTTTTAGATTTTAAACATCTTTTACCATTTCTATATTATTTTTCTATTTCATTTTCTGGACCTGTCTCAAGTTCAAAAAGTATATTACTTATTCGATATTGAGCAATGGCACGCAGGCGAGATGTTTGCAAATTTCTTATTTTATGAGTGATATATTCACCGAATACAGATAACTCATCTGTATTTTTTTCAATATTAGGAAGATTAAAATCATCATCTTTTTTCTCATTTGCTGGTATGTTCAATTTTCGTTTTTTCTTATTTTCTTCAAACGAACTTTCTGAAATTTTAATTTTTTTCGGTTCCAAACTAACTTCTGTTTCATTTTCTTCAAATATTTCAGCGTTGGATGATATCTGTAAACAAATATATAAAGCAAAATATATGAATATTTCTCACAGAACAATTAATTTCCTATTTACAATGAGTTGCTTTAATAAATAATTCCCTCTCATACTAATATTTCCTGTATGACTAAAACTAAAACTCGTAGTGATATTTTTAGTTAAATTAAATGCTATTAAATGATAAGATGTCAGTCATAGTTTAATTGGCATGATACCATGATTAGCGCAGTTAGCTTTATAGATGTGTCAATAAAAATAGAACCCAAGCTCTTCTCAAATTAACTCTAAACGGTTTGCTCATGGATGATGATAATATGGTTGATGATGATTACATGAAGAAATTCAACCACATAATAATATAATAGAGAAGTAAATGTTAAATTCCTACAAATGGGGACGAGTATCTACTAGACGTACTCTAAAGTTTATTTTTAATTCCATAAATTTACCTATGTAATATTTAAGTCTTGTAAAAAAAATATAATAATTACAATATTTAAAAATCTGATGTGACTGGTCGCACAGCACATAACTTTCTCTTACCAAAGGTAAAAGAAAGTTGTATTCTGTGCTTGCACACCAGATTTTTGGTGTCGACATATATTTAGTTTCCAACAGTAAGGTACATTCGAATTTCAAGATGTAAAATTTAGAAGTATGGGAAAATATTTATATTTTGTTACCATGGCAACCATTTCTCCTCTTTTCTATGAAGTACAAGAGTAAAGTGGTCTTCAGAAGATTTCAATGGCAAAATGAGAATATATATTTTAAAGAACTTCTAAAAAATAATTGATTTTTGAAATTTTAATCAAAATTGTTGGAGCGAATTTTGAGAAAATCGAAATAAAACTGAAAAAGTGCATCAGTAAAGTACTAGTACTCTTTGGTCGATTCCGTTCAAAAGCTTCGTGTCACGTCCCAGGGGGTTATCTAATATAAATATATAAAATTTCAACCTCCTAACTCTTTTCGTTCTTGATATATTTTATTCACAGACACACACACTCACAAACAGACCATGTTGTGAAAATCACTTTTTAGATTCAGGGGACCTCAAAACGCGCATATCCTTTAAAATCTCGACATCGAATCCAATACTTTCTCTCTCTATATATTAACATATATTATAGAGGTAAGAGAAAGTATAAAAAAAAAATTATTTGCAAGTAAGAAAAAAATGTCCCCTTCTTCTCAACAAAATCCTGACTACTTCGAAGTATTTATATTAATAGTATAGGCCTATAAAGTATAACCGTCTTAAATACATAAAAAATTTTGATAAATTAAAAAAAATTCAATGAGACATTTTTGAACCCTTAAATTCCAGCTCATAGTTAGAGCAGAGTTTTTTTCTTACTATGCGGGGTTCTGAAGCAATTAATAAAAAATCAAATAATTGGGTTGTGTACCTTACAGTTACTAACTAACACGAAAGAACTACTACCTCATGTTATTTTTAAAGAAATCAAAAAATATTTCTATTTTTGAAGTTTATTATAGAGATTTTAAATTCAAGAGCAGAGTTCGAGAAATTATATAACTTGCAAATACGGTAGGAATAAATTTTGTTTATCATGTTTTGAAACCTCCTCTTGAATTAAAAGAAATAGTAAATAATATATTATACAATAAGGAAAATCTTTAAATCACCTGATTATAAAATATGAAAATAAATTTAGCTGTGATGCATGCAGTATTAGGAGATTTTAGAGATGAGAAAATGCAGCTATTAATTTATTTTCATTTAGGCAATTTTTTTTTTTATAAATATAATACGTAGCTAGCAGCAGTTTCTCTGGGCCCATATTAAATAACAATTTAACGCATGGAATTTAGGCCACCGGCTTTAAGGTTTCTGTCTTGTATACCATACCTCAGTACAAATAGATCCGGTTCTTAATAGTGTGACTAGCTCGTTCTTTGCAGGGCTTTGAATATGAGTGCGGAATAAAAATAAAGAAGTATAGGCCGATAGAACACAGGGCTTTGCCAAGATAGAGATATGAAAATCGATAAAAATATGTAGGCTATATAAATACCCTAAGAGCGGATCTGAATTAAATTTTATATTGATTTCTCAAATCGCCCGTATGCAATACACAAAGAGAGAGAGAGTGCGATTAAGTACTCGTAATTTCCAAAATATTTAGAAGACATGCACAAGCTAACCTAAAAATTTAAAAAAAAGATCAAGTTTCAAACAAAGAATTCAAAAGACTTTAATTTTCTTTTCATTTTAAATTTAGAATTTTAATTTGTATATAATTTTATATATTGCAATAGATCTATATCATATAAAGAGAAAAATATCGTAAATAAATAAATGCGCCCTAAATCACTGTATTCTCATGGGCATAACTGGGGTGGTCCAGGGGGGGGGGCTGGTCGGGATTTTGATGGATATACAAGTTTTGAGGTCCCCTGAATCCAAAAAAGTGGTTTCCGCGACATGGTCTGTTTGTCTGTTGTCTGTCTGGGTTCAATTTAAAGCATGAAGGAATTGAGTTAGGAGGTTGAAATTTTATATTTAAGTTAGACACCCTATATTCTCATTTTACCATTGAAATCTTCTGAAGACCACTTTACTCTTGTACTTCATAGGAACAATAGGAGAAATGATTGCCATGGTAACAAAATATAAATATTCT
This sequence comes from Euborellia annulipes, assembly GCA_023213315.1. NCBI lineage: Eukaryota > Metazoa > Arthropoda > Insecta > Dermaptera > Anisolabididae > Euborellia > Euborellia annulipes. The sequence continues at coordinate 19,502 of JAKCPI010018216.1, forward strand.
CCCATGCTTATAAATTTTACATCATAAACTCTAATATATCGGCGGAAACTAAATATATATCGACAGGAAAAATGGTGAGACAGTCACACCAGATTTTTAATATAAAATTTTAAAAATATTTAAAATTTTGCTTTATATGGCCTCAGATGCCTGAAAGACAAAAAAATGGAATTTTTAATGAAAAATAAAAAAAGCAAACCAACTTTAAATAACGTAACAAAAAAATTTATTTTCAGTTAGAGAACATCATAAAATTTATTTTAATTTCTAAAATTTGGTTATCTCCCCCCCTCCCCCCTCCCAATATCCTAACCTGGAATTGGAAAGAACGGCGCGGCGCGGCCTTTCCTTTTCTGAAAATGACCAAAAAAAATGTTCCTCATGTATAGGGCTACTATATAGTAAGAGGTCAATGCTTTGGGCCGGCTTTTGTCCCCCCCCCCTTTTTCTATACCAGGTAAAAATAATTCACAAACTTATGAACACGTGGTTAAGGAGATGAAAGCAAAACGGATATGAAAATATAATACGTATCGAAAGAAAGATATTTACCTGATCATCATCCAAATCCATATCTTTGTTTGGTAGCACGTAGTTCTCAGCTAAAAAAAGTAAATGTTTATAAGCAAACCAATTCGATATATAATTCTTATTTCTTAATGTTTTAGAATGTTCTTTACAAAAATACGATCGGAAACTTTTAATTTTATTTTTCACTGTTTTTACATCGTCAACGCCATATTTTGTACAGAGTTGTTGAAGCGCTTCACAACGAACTTTCTTATTAGAATATTCTTCTAACTCACACTTCCAAAGTACTTCCAAATTTTTATAATCTTCGATAAAACTTAAAGTTGTATCCCTATTTTCGAGTGTCATTTTTTTTTTTTTTTTAATATCGATTCGGATAGAAAGTGCCCGGATCAACGCATCTCACTGAATGAGGATGCTTGCCTTGCCGCATGCGTTTTCGTCATGAGGCTAGCGTGCATGCGCACTACGCTCTGACTGTACAGTTATTGAGGGAAGGGGAGGCATGCGTCACGACGACGTGGTATTCTCCTTGGCGCTAACTCACCCATTCACATTTGCATAGGTCTTTGGACCATGGTAGGGATGCCTCTTCTGCTAGGGATCGCATTTTTTCTTTATAATACATTTTTTTGCACATTGACAATATATATTAATATATAGAGAGAAAGTATTGGATTCATGTCAAAAATTTGATGTCGAGATTTTGATGGATATACACGTTTTGAGGTCCCCTGAATCTAAAAAAGTGGTTTTTCCAACATGATCTGTATGTGTGTGTATCTGTCTGTCTGTCTGTGTATGTGTGTTTGTGTGTCAAAGTATCTCAATAACGAAAAGAACTAGGAAGTTGAAATTTCATATTTAAGTTAGGCACTCCGTCATGAAAAAAACTTTCTGATTATTTTTTCTTAATAATTATAAACTAAAATAATAATTATAAACATTTGATTTGACTACCAATCAAATGAAATAAATAGAGAAGGGGTCTAAATGGCCTCCAATGCAAAAAGACATTAAATAAAATTAAAAAAAAATTGTTTAATTTTAATGCCCCTTGATCCGTGACTTAGAGTGAAGACATTAGCTTCTCTTGCGTAGGGTCCCGGGTTCGTTTCCCGTCCCAAACCAGAAAAATTTATTTAATTTAAATTGACTACCAATCGTTTGAAATATATAGGGATGGGGTCTAAATGGCCTTAGATGCCGAAAAAGACCTTAAAAAAAAATTTAACATAAGCTTGAATAAAATTTTTAATGGCATTGGATCGTAGCACAATGGTAGACTGTTCGTTCTTGTGCTAAGGGTCGGGGTTCTCTTCTTGTCTCAAGTGACAAGAATTCATTTTTATTGAAAAGGTAGTGACGGAGTCTAAATGGTCTTAAACAAAAATAAGTTTCTATTGGCAGACGTATAATAATTCGCCGACTCTGTATATTTTGTATTTATTTATATAATTTACTATTTATGTATATAAGTATTGTTAGACATATACTAATTATCTTGTTTTTTTCTCTCTTATATATGTCATTAACCTCCTTTAAACGAAGCAAGTATAGTTGCGTAGTTAGGAGCGTAATAGAACCTGTGCATTACCCTCTTCCCTCTACTAATCCCGTAGCAAAGTGACGAAATCAAATTTATTATTTAAATTATTTCGGCTACCTACTAATTTTTACTAATTAATTTAAATACAATTAGGCAGACTTTATAAAGTAATAAAAAATATAATAGCATATTTCTATTCTAAAAATAAAAATAAGAGAAAGTAAAAATAAGTAGGGCTTGTTTAAACAAAAAAAAAAAAACAAAAAAAAATGTTTCATTATTAATGTAATAATTTTTTTTTAGATATCAAATTTTTTTCTCTTATTAATTTTTTTTACTAATTTATTTCATTTATTTAATTAGTTATATTTCATTGATTAGTTCATTCTATTTATAGCTATAACTTCTCCCCTCTCCCCCCCCCCTCCTCCGGCCTCCCATTTGAGTAGCCATGTTCAAAATAAGTTAGGTTTATTCTGTTTAAAATTAGCGAAATGAGAATTATCAAACAAAACAAAAATATATTGTATTAGTAATCGTTGTTTAAATAAATTTTTTTTCACTAAACTTCTTTTGTTTCAAACTTTAACAAAATATAATTCAATTCAATATCTCACACTTGTTAATAAAATTTTCAAATATTAAACATGCTATATAATTATAAACACACTGAACAAAATAATAATAGTTTAACAATTTCCTGTTGTTTATTTTATTAATTAAAATTTTTACTTTCTATAAAACTCGACGGGTTACATTATGTTACAATATTCTACATAGGCCTACATATACGTACAATATATAGGAAAATGATTATTTTTTTAAATTGAAAATAAATTTGTAAACACAAATTTAGTTCTGTGTAAAATATTTCTAAACTCTTAATAATGAAATAAATGCTCTTTAAATCATTTGGATTCCAAATGGTATAAATATGTTTAGACCCCAATACACAATAATAATACATTATATCGTTCATTAATATGCATAGTCTAAATGGCCTAAGATACCCAAAAAGACTTTAAAAAAGATCTTTAATCGGAAAAAAATCTATAAATTGACATTTCCAGATTTCTAATAGAAAGAAATAATTTTTTGATTTGAATGACTGTAGTTATGCAATTGGAAAAGGAAAAGGGAGCCTCCCCGGGAACAGCAGCCAGGATAAATAAAAAACTTTATATTTCGTTGCCGACGTTTCGGGTGCAAGTCGCACTCATGCCAGTACCGCATAACATGTACTAAACTTTGACAATTTGCGGGCCCTGAGGATGAATGCGACTAGCACCCGAAACGTCGGCAACGAAATATAAAGTTTTTTATTTATCCTGGCTGCTGTTCCCGGGGGAGGCTCCCGTTTCCTTTTCCAATAGAAAGAATAATTTTTCTTTTTTTTAGTCTTTTCGGCATCTTAGGCCATATATGCTCATTTGTACTAAAACATCTTAGATCTTAAGCTCGCCTTGAGCTGAAATATCAAAATATTAAGGCATCATTTCACAACCTGCTAGAAATAAATTAATAAAATACGGATATATTTAATGAGTAAGCGGTTAAGTTTCTTAAAAATGGAAAGAAAATTATTAAGCTTTCTTCAGTCGTGGATATGTCTGAGGGTGTAGAGTGGGAGAAGAGCTCCGCCCTCTTGAAGCTAGTTGAGTATCGCAAGCCAGAGAAATGACTTACACATAGAGAAATATACAAGGCTCCTCCTATCTGATATGCGCATGCGCGAATGGAGGGTAAAATAGAAAAGGAATTAAAAAATTATTTTTCTTACGCCTCTTTATCTCTTCTTCGTGTGTTTCGGTTTGCCTAACTCCAGGCGCTCTATTGAAAAAGATCCAAAACTTTTAATTAACAACACTGACAGTTATGCGTCACCCATTTCAGAGTCTGAATAAAAATTTTCAGTAAATGACAAAATTTACTATTATTGAATACCAATGGGTGGCCGAGGGAACGGAAGAGCTTTCAAATTATTAAATGAATATTTATTTGAAATTTCGTCATTTTTTGAGATCAATATCCCTATTGATAAATAAAACGTCTCATTCATTAGGAAATAGACTCTTTATATTAATTTGGCTAATATCCAGTGTCTACATTTTTCAAGGTTCATTCAATAAATGATGTTGATACTGTATTTTACATGGATAAAATTTTCCCTCAAATTTAGAAAATATCAACTTAATTTTCCCCAGTCTATTGTATCAACATTTTTTAATTAAAATTCAATCATTAAGATAAATAGATGAGTAATTACATTTTAATCTAAGTTATACATCTAAGCTCCGTTCGTCTCTATAGATCTTTCAACTGTCAATGCTGTGCGTGCAATTTATTTAGAGATCCCCTTCCCCTTAAGAAGAATCCCTGATTCTACACAGCACAATATAAAATGCTTTTCCAGCACTTAATTTTATAGGATCTTCAGCAAAAGCATTTTTTTCCCTCCAATTGGAATTTGTTCTTTTAAGGGAGAAGAGGAACAAGTTATCATGTTACGAATCGGTTTTCGCATGGATTCTTTTCACCCTTCTCTTATCTGCTCGTTAGCTCTAATGAGGAATAATTTTTTTGTTGATTATAATATAGTTCAAATATCATTAGATATTTTATATTTTTGAAAGGATATTATGACTGGGAATTTAGACAAGCTACATACCAGAAGTGTCACAATTAAATTCCCCTTAGTTTCCACTAGATGGAATAAAACTTATTAATCGGTTTCTGTACATTACTGTATATTCTACTCTATTCTGTACATACTGTATATTCTACAAATTTATGAGATTTTAATGCTGTCCCAATTAGTGAAAAAAATTGTGGCTGAATTATGTATTTTTTTGATTCATAGATAATCGTTTAATGTCTATATAGCCTCGGATGCCGAGGTGGAAAATTTATTTCTTTATAAAACTGTAAAAAAAATTTTGCTTTTTTTTGTTATAAGCAAATTTCCAAGACAAAAACATAATAAATTTAACAAGACATGTGAATGTTTTTATTGATGAGGCCAAACATCCATGGCCCCCGGGAATCGAACCCAGGATCCCGCTTCCGGGGCATAGGCGTGCTATCCATTGCACCAGGCCACCGGACCCTCGACCTGCACCAATAAAACTCACTTCCCCTTATATGCAGTTAGTCGCGCAAGTTACTAACTCGTAACGAATAGGTGAAAAACTTTAAAGAAAATTTTCCACTTATATCTATGACTCAGTTAAAGTCCGAATCGAGGTATTTTAAATACTATTATCTTTTTCAAATAATAGATCTCGAAAAATATTTAGCCATAATAAATTTACTAGGCAGTTTAACTAGGTTTTTAATGCAAAAACCATTTACAAATGTGTTGTAATTTTACTAATCTTTAACAGTTTTGTGCAAATGTATTGTAATTTTACTAGTATTTTGCAATTTTCGAGTGCAAATGTGTTGTAATTTTACTAAAATTTAACAAAAAAATATAAAATGTAAAGTTTTAATAATAATTTGAACTTGATGCTTATGCGACCGGAGCTATGGGAGATGGGCCTTTAAGGTGCGGTGCGATCACAACCGATAGTTAAGAAGGATGATCTGATCAGTCGGCATTCCAACTATTCAATTTTGAAGTTTTAAAAAGATTAATTACAGTAAATAATGAAATATTATTATTATTATTATTTTTATTATTAAGCTATTAACTGTTTATTTAAGCTTTTGCTCATTACAGGGGTTCCGTGAACATACTTTGTGTAACAAACCAAATATAGGTAAAAAAATAATGAAATATTACTGTGCAAAAATCATTCAATTTTTCTCTGAGATTTTCTTTCAAAATTAACTCGTACCTATACAATACCGGTATATAATTATTTTTAAAATAATCATACTAATATATAAAGCGCTAGTCACTCACTTCCGTTTTATGTTCCTGTTTACCACTCTCTCTCGCTGAGTGGTTAGAGTGAGAGGAAGCGGAGTCAGAGAGAATGCGAAATTTCCTAGAATAAATTTGATGCATTTGCTCGCCGAAGGCGACCAAGGGGGGTCCAGGGGGCACACTCCCATGGCAAGTGCCGAAGGCGGGCTCTTTACCACTTGTATAATAGATAAAGTATGTATTTTATTGACCGCTTATTATTATAATACCCTTCTAGATGTTTTCACCCTCTTACTTGATTGTAAACACGAATCTAACTGTTAATATTAATTGATTCTCCACTCCTTTCGTGTCTCTTTTCTGAATAGAAATCTCCTATTGAACCATAGAAGGGTAGAGTAGCAATAGTAAAAGCATGCTTCAAATTCAAACCCTTCTCACACTTGTCTTTCCTCGCATCTCATCTCTTCTCTTCGTCTTTTCCCATTTCCACCCACGCATTGTGCATTTGTTACTATACAAGATATACAATAACAAAATACGCTGGATGAATTAGATCTTTATGTCTGGATCTATAGAAATATTCGCAAACACGTTTCACTCCCGTGTGAATGCATGGGGCTCTTGATAATTGCAAATATTTATTTTCTTTACATATTTTTTTTTTCTGAATCTTGTACAATGAGAAAAACATAATGCCAATAATATATATAAGCTTATATCTATATAATATAATTTACAATAAAAGAATCAATTATTTTGTCATAAATATGTAAGTAACAAGATGATTATATTCTTACAATTTATAGAAAAGCTATGTTAATTATAGCTAATTAAAAAAAAAATAATTCATTCCAAATTTTTATTTTTTATTTTTTAAAAATGTTTTTTGACTATAGAGTAATAGGTAGGTCTCGTTTTTAATTCAGAGATCAGAGGTTCGCTTCCCTTTAAAAACGATGAAAATATTTCTATATTAGAGTAATTTAGAAAAATAAGAACACGGTCTCTGAGACTATTTAGAGGCATATATTGTACATTTATTTAAATTGTTATACCTATGGCTACCTAGGGATGTTCAATACGCTGAATCTTCGGTGTCACCATCTCGAGATTTCGCCGCGCGTGTGATGGCTTAACCTCAACGATTGTGATGACTGTTGCTTTACTCCGTTGTTCTGACACCCCAAAATATAACACTTTTTCGGTTCGGACCCCAGGCGCAACAAATTTTTCCGCAGGATGGAAAACTTTGGTTCCGCAAAAGAAAAAAATGTTCCGCAAAAAATTTAGTGTGAAAAACAATTTAGTTTCTTAAAAAAAAAATTCCGCAGAAAAATTTTTGAGTTTTTGAGGCCCCCCCCGAAAAAAATTTCTATATATGCCCCTGATAAATTTACATATATTTTTAAATTTGTCTTTTTCGGCAACTGAGGCCATTTAAACGATATTTAAATGAAATAAATTTTACTCGCTTCGAACCATTGATCTGACGATTTGTGTTCAGCATGCTCTACAAACTTTATATGCTCATAAACAACCAGGATTTTTTTGTGATGGTAGGACAGGCAATTTCATTTTTCTTGGTCAAAATTTCACGTTAGATCTATTTGCAAATTTTAAATAAACATGAGAAAAATTGTTTTTAATTAAAATTTGAACTTTTTTGACGCGAGAATATTACACTTCACTTGATACACAAAAAATAACGAGATCTCTTCGTTTTAAACTTTATCTTATTTTTACTTTCTCCTTTTTTAATATATATTGAATATATTTTTTAAATCCTATAAATATTCGGCGTTAATTATAAAATTTGTTGATTCAAATAATTATATCCCTACGGAAAATAAATAAAAAAAAAACTTAATTCCTCTTACTGTTGAAGCCTATTTATAAATAAAATTTTTCCAACTGTCTGAACCTTTCAAAAGTATTAATTTGTCACTCAAATTAGTTAATCCTCTTTTCAAATTCAAACACACATACATATATTACAAGTAAACATTTTAATCTTGAAAACCGAATATTTACACAATGGTGAACAATTATAATTTATAATAAAAGGAAAATTTCAATTAAAAATTTAATTGAAAATTATTTTCTTTAGCTCTTTGATAATAGAAATAATGACAAGAAGATGTAATTAATTTTTTTTTTTTTTTTTTAATAAAAATAATAATTGAAATACAAATTTTGTTTAAGCTTTATGAAGATTTTAATATCTAAGAAAGGGTGACGTTAGTTTTCCAGATTTTATAGCATCTGATGCATTTATATTCTAGTTAGAACTCCGAAACGTAGACATTTAGCGCGAGGAGAAGATTAAGGAGGAGGAGAAGAGACCAATTAAATTTGGCCTGATAATCCTCTTCAAATTTTTATTTATACTTATGGTATATTTCTTCTCTATAAATAGGCCTATATAATTACATATAATATGACCCAGATAGCACAGTACGTCTTATGTACGTACATAAGACGAATTGTGCGTCTTATGTACGTACATAAGACGTACTGTGTTATCTGAGGATCAGGTTTGCCTACTTATTACTTTTGTTAACCATAGTTAGGGATGAAACCATACTAGTGACGATTCAAGTACTTACTCGATACTTTTCTTTCGATACCAAGTACTTTTGGAATCGATTACCAAGTAGGTATCGGTCAATAATACTCGTATCAATACTCGGTAGATTAGTTAGGTCGGAAGAATATTTACATTTTATTTCGTAAATTTGTATTTATTTTTACAATAGAAATAAGTGGAATGGTTTGTACCACAGTATTTTACTTTTTATTATTGGAGTGTTTAACAGCGAAACATCTTGAAAAATTATTATTATTTTTGCCTAGTATCTCAAAAACTGAATTTTTTTCTTAGTCTTGATTGTTTTATTTTTCTATTTGATATGCTACTATATATAATTACTACTAATTATTTTTTTATTGTATCAATAAATATAATATCAATCGATGATTGGAGAAAGCCTGGTGTAAATAGGTGAACGACAAATATAATATCAGTATTTACTGCTGTTTTTATTTAGTTTTAATTCTATGAAAAAATTGACCGATAGACCTGCGAGTAATTATCGATACTTTTCAATCGATACCGAGAGATTGGTATCGATTTTTTGCGACCGATACGGTATCGAGTAAAAGTATCGATACCTCATTGGTATCGTTTCATAGTAGGAATTCATAAATTAAAATCATAATGATTCAACGCTTTTGTATCGAATTTATAAACTATCCAGAATTAAATTATTCCAGGATGGACGGCACTTCATGAGGCTTGTAATCGCGGATGGAGTTCTGTAGTTCGACTTCTGATTAATTCTGGTGCCAACATCAACGCCAAAGGTTTTAACGAAGAGACACCACTTCATGATGCTAGTATGAACGGGCATTGTAAGGTAGGTCAACTTCAATGCAAATTATTATATTATTTTTCGTCTTGAAAAAGAACGATATATACCCAAAGCATTTTTACTTTCTCTTACCCTATATATGAAATATATAGAGAGAGGAAGTATTGCAATCATGTCAAAAATTCGATGTCGAGATTTTGATGGATATACATGTTTTGAGGTCCCCTGAGTCCAAAAAAGTGGGTCCCGCAAATTGGTCTGTGGACATTTTTGACCATGAAGTAAATGAGCTAGGAGGTTGAAATTTTATATTTAAGTTAGGCACCTTCCGAACTCGTGTAAATAAGCTTTTAAACAAAATCGGCCAAAAAGTACTAGTACTTTACTGATGTACTTTTTCAGTTTTTTCGATTTTCTCAAAATTCGCTCCATGGATTTTTTTTTAAATTCATAAATCAACTATTTTTTAGACGCTCTTTAAAATGTATATTCTCATTTTGCCGTTGAAATTTTCTGAAGACCACCTATTGGGATTTGTATGTTAATTTTGATTCAAAAGGGGGTCCCCTTTGGAACTTTGGACTTTGTACGCATTTAAAATTTTTTTTTCCAATTCTTATGAAATTTTGTATTTATTTAGGATTCTATATTGTGTATAAAATATCCAAATATGAGATTGAAATTTTGACAAATAACCATAGTTTATTTCAAGCAGTCAACATTTAAAATGCAAGTTTGAAACTAAGGTGCTATGGGAAACTAAATATATCTCGAAACAAAAAATCTGGTGTGACCTACACGATGCACAACTTTCTCTTACCGAAGGGTAAGAGTTACGAGTATATTAACTGTACAAAATTAAACAATTAATTAATTAAATATTTTTTGACCAAATTTGAGTACCTATTTGTAAATTTTAATAAAAATAAAGTTTGCTCACCCACGAAAAAAAATTTGCCCCCCCCCCTCCAAGAAAAAGTTGAAATGAAGCCACTGATTCCCCCATACTGGAATTAGCTAAAAAATAAATATTTTATCATAAAACTGAGAAATAAATTATTTATTAAAATAAATAATAAATGGAGTTCACCTTTTTTTATTATTTTTATTTATCAATTTCTTTAAATAAAGAATTAGAATTATAAATTTTTCATTTTGTTTTCACTTTCTTCTTATATAAATGATTTTGATAAGATTTATTAATTAAATAGAGTGTTTTAAATATGTAGCCCAAAACTAATGTTTGCGAGTCTTCAAGGCGTGTCTACTTATTTTTGTTAAGCATAGTACTCATTGGAAATCCCTAAATCAAAATCATAATGATTCCAATCATCCCTTTTGTAATTCAAAATATACCTTTATATTTTCTTTAACCCAAAGAATACTAGATAATTGTAAAATGATTCCTTTGTCATATAAAATTAGTCAAGCACAACCTCTCAAAAATTATATAGTACAGTCGAGTTCGTTTTTTTCGAAGGCCCCCTCCTCCCATCAATTCACCATCTCGGCCACATTTTGTCCTTGAATTTTCAATCTGAACGCCTTCGAAGTATCTGCAATTTCAAGCTCGAGTACAATAGAAAAAAAATTGCATGAAAAATTTTCATAATTAAAATGAATAACTTAATCTTTAATTAAATTTATCATGAAATATTTTATAATTAAAATATTTTAATTATTCTTTTTTTTTTTAATGAAATACCGTTTATCAGTAGTACTAATTTAAAAAAAATCAGATCAAGATTAAAATTAATTAATTAGTCTTTAATTTTCTTTCACACATTTGGATCATGTTTTTTTTGTTTTTCACAATTTGAATGGCATAATTTTCCCATCCCCGCTAGAAATATTAAAAAATAACATAATATCTATTATTATATTAAAATAACATTAAAACGAATCAATAGTAATTATTGCATTGACGTTAATAGGCTCTATAATAAATTATATTTTGAATATTCATAAATTACCTTTAGAATTTAAAACAAACAACAATTTCTATTATTTGAGTTTTATCAATTTTTTGTGTGTATTTTTTTCTGTTAATATAACATATCAACAAATTATATATTGAATTAAAAGTCCTTTTTGGATTGTGGTATAAAAAAAAATAATGAGAAAGGATGAAAATATCAAAAAGAAAGTAATAGCCCGAAAATACTACTTTTTTGTGAGTTGTTAACTTTTTGATATTTTTTGGGTTATGGATATATCAAATGTTTTTTCGGGTATATGAAAATTATTTTGGGTATATGAATAAATTTTTTTGGTATATGAAATTTAAATTAGGGTTTATGAGAAATAATATTTTTTTGTGAAAATGAAAGTAGGAGAATTTTTTAGAATATTTGTATTAAATATTTATTAAATATATAAATACTGTAAATAGATATATTTTTAATAAATATTTAATATATGTGGTCTATAATTAAAAATTCTCCTATAATAATATTTCAAACCACAAAAGCTTTAATAAACAAAAATTAAAGTCCTTAGAGTTTATAGTTTTGAGGAGGAGGGTCTAGATGAATAATAGTTTTTTTTATTTATTTTATTTTTTATTTGTTAAAAATTATATTATATTAAAATATAATTTTATAAATAATAAAAAATTAAACTATTAAAATAATAAATTTGTATCAAAATAAATTTTTATAATTTCAAGTAAATTTAAAAAATAAAATCATTTTAATTATTTAATAAAAAAATATGTCGATTTTCATCTTCTTTGAGAAGAAATAAAGAGTTAATTTTCATTGAGTTTGATTGGAGTATAAACTAACCTCACCTGAAAATGAAAACAATAATTTATTTGAAATTGAGAAAAAAAAATTTCAATGAAAAAATTCAAATTCAATACTTAGATTTTGTTAGTAAAATGTTCCTATTTCAATATATTGATTAAATATTTATATTTCATTTTAAATAATAATACACTTTCAATTATCTATGGTTAAATCAGCTACTTCAAAACAGAATTTGGTGCCAACCTGGTGCCAACCTAACCAATTTCTTGTATATTTTAAAATTAATTATTTTGGTGAAATTGTTAATTTTAATTTTAATTTCTATAGCTATTTAGTTGAATTACTTTATAAAAATTATTTAATTAGTATGATTTTAATATACTTCATAAATATTTAAATAGTTTAGAGCGCGAATTTCAAACCAGAATTTAATAAATTTAGATTTGTGAAATAAATTTTAAAAGAATAATTTCAAGTTTCCTTAAAATAATTATAAAATAATATTCCTTGAGGTAGTCGAGTTATTTGAGAACGTTTAGACCAGGGATTCTCAACTTGTCGCGGTGCACTTTTAACGATTTCAAAATTTGGCGGCACACAAAGAAAAAGATAAGTTTAAAAGTTGGTAATTTGTTCATAAACTTTTATATTAATTTTATTTCACATCCTGGGTGTATTAAAATTAAACTACGAAAAGTATATGAAAAAAGAATGAAAATTCATATTTTTTTTAAAGCGATACTTATTCATATACTTGTATATTAATTTTAGCTCATATCCTGGTCTATTAAAATTAAACCACAAAGTTTATGAGATATGAATGAAAATTCATATTTTTTTTTACATGTACCAAAGCAGAACAGCGTAGCCAGTAATATTTTTTTTATGTAATTGGGAAAATAAATTTTTATTTCGTAGAACTATTTTTACTTTCTCTTACCTTATATATGAAATATATAGAGAGAAAGAAGGTATTGAGATCATGTCAAAAATTTGATGTCAAGATTTTGATGGAAATTCATGTTCGAGGTCCCCTGAGTCCAAAAATGTGGGTCCCGTAAATTGGTCTGGGTGTCTGTATGTATGCCTGTGTGGACATTTTCAGCATGAAGGAAATGAACTAGGAGCTTGAAATTTTATAGGGCCATCACGGCCTTAGAAAAAGTTGTGTGCTGTGCCATCAGTCCCACTAGATTTTTTCAAATTTTATTAAAGGAGATATGGAAGCAGAGGCAACCAAAAATAAAATACTCTGAATGCTTAACCAATCAGCCGGAGACGTTTCGGTTTATTTAACTATAAATCATCTTCAGTCCATTAATTAGTATATTTATGCTCAGAGTTATTCAGATGATAATTAATATACATTGTTGTAAAATAGAATATTATTGTTCACGTATGTATATAATGAAAATTGGGCTTTGATGAAATTGATGGTTGTTTGTGTGAGTTTCAAATTTTGTTTGGTTTGAACTATAATACTTGAGAAACTAAATAATTCTTTTTCAAATTTTTAATATTTTTTTTTTTTTTTAATTTACCAGATGATTAATTTTTATGTCCATTATATTATAATTTGTTTGGATTCATTTCATAATTGGTTCTGGAAAATTTCATTAAATAAATCCAGACAAAATCTATCTAATCTCATTCATGTAATATACGTATTTTATAAAATATTGCATAAAAAAATATAATAGAAAATTACAGTATTGTTCATGTCTAACAAATTCATTTTATTTGAAATGTGACGAATTTTTTTGAAAATTAAAAAAAAAAAACCTTTGTTTTTGCCATTTCATGTTCATCATTCTAAGAAGCTACGATTGTCTAATAATATTGAAATTACAGTATTTTACGAAGCTTTTAGTAGTAGACGAGGTCTTTTTAGTTTGGTCCGCCCATTTGTCCACCATCTGCGAGATAATTTTGCTGATCATCATGACTCTGCTTCTTAAAATTAAACATTGGTTGACTTCGGAAGTAAAATTCCTTTCGGACATATGGTTAATGTTACTATCTTCCTTTAAAATCGCGATGTGATGGGCGTAATAAGCGAATTTAACAAATTGGCAGTCAGTTGAAACAAAAAATATATATAATTTTTATATGACACGATTTATTCTTACCTTATATCAGGAAAATTTGCCTTATGTACTAAAATAGTATGTACAATAATATATCAGAACTTAATCTATAGATTTCATAACATGATAAAATGAGTCATATATAGTGCATAATATTTAAATAGACGAAATTGCTATTATAGTAAAAAAAAAAGTAGATAATATACATTTAAAAAACAATCCATTTTTACTTTCTTTATCGACCCATGTAGCTATAGAAAGTATTGAATTCATGTCAAAAATTTGCTGTCGAGATTTTGATGGATATACACGTTTTGAGGTCCCCTGAGTTCAAAAAAGTGGTTTTTGCAACATGGTCTGTCTGTGAGTGTGTGTGTGTGTCTGTTTGTGACAAAATACAAATGATATTTGGTGGTGATTTTTTTGATTTTGAGCACTGAAATAATTTTTTTTTAAATTTTCAACAAAATAAAGGTAAAAGAAAATTTCACTGGGGAATTCCTTGAAATAGAGAAACCAAGAAGCAAGACTGTTTTAATAGACTGTAAAATTTATTTGAGGTCCGATAGTTTGACATGCTTGTTCTGAACCATCCTAAACAATATCTACAAATGTTATGTTTTTGGCCTAGTCAGTTATCATTTCGCGGAAATATTAATTGGAACATTCATTTGATATTCGCGAGAGAGTTTTAATTAACGAGTCAAATAAGCTTCCTTGTTTATTCGAGATGAATTCAATTTTTGCCATTGTTATATTTAATTATAATATTCATAGATGTGCAAAATTATGTGATTAATTACCCGTGTAAATCGAGGGATGCTTATATACGACCTTAGTGTAATTAGAAAATTGTAAGAAGAAAATCTGGCGTGATATTTAATTAGTAGAAAAAATAAATGGCCAAACAGCTATGTTTATTTCTTTATTAAAGAACCCACAGCGACGTTTCGTTCGACTATGCGACCATCTTCATGGTTAGGGTTCTGTCATCAAAAATACCCCTTACGTTCTTTGACAGTCATATAGACTTTGGCGTTGAATGCATTATATCTGAAAGATCTTAATGAATTTTATGAAATGTCTGTCAAAGAACGTTCTAGCCATGAAGATGGTCGCATAATCGCTGGGGGTTCTTTAATAATGAAATAAACATAGCTGCTTGGCCTTTTATTTTTTCTACTCCATATTGATTCAGCTATTCACCTCGCTAACATTTTTTAAATTATAAAAAACATCAGATCTTACATTATTGGCAATCTCAAGGTATACATGTATACCTTGAGATTGGTGCACCAATGAGATGTGGATAGAGTTGTTATATATTAAACATATACAAAATTATATAAAAATATAAATTTGGACATAAGATGACGTATTGTAATTTTGCAATATTTTTTATAACTTCAGCTTCAAAAAAATAAATTTTGTTTCTCTCATTTGGTAGAACAAAATGGCGGGGTGAACTATAGCAAAAATAAAAATAAATTTTTTTTTGGCCTTTCAAGCATCACTCTAGTGTATACCTTCCCACACAGCACGGAATATTGCAATCTTGCTCAATGTTGACAATATTGAGGCAACATTGATGCAATATTGCAGCTCAAACAGCAATATTGCTAGTTTGGAATATTGCCGCTGCAATGTTGCCAAGATTCGCAATGTTTCTGCAACATTGCTGCAATATTTTGTGCTGTTGGGGTTGAGACAAGGGTGGATCCAGAGGTGTTTCTCGGGTGCCCCCTGTATCTGGTGTGATTCGTCGCACAGCACACTATTTTTTCTTAATTTCGGTAATTTAAAGTCGCATTCTGTACTTGTTATCCAGAATATAAATACAAATCAAATTTTTATGTATTAATTTTTAAAATTTTACATTAAAAATAAATTTTTTTTTTTCGAAAAAAAAGTATTTTTTTTCAAATCTCGGGAGGGGGGGGTAATTACCCCCTTTACCCCCCCCCCCCTTGTAACCGTCCTTGCCTTGAGATTGCCAAAATTGTAAGATCTTATGTTTTTTATAATTTAAAAATATTTTTATGTTGTATTATAATTATTATTTATGCTCGTTTCAGCTCTTAAGAGCTGACGATGACTTTATTTAATTAAAACCGAAACGTCTTCTGAATTCAGATTTTTATTCGATAGAGGCTCTCCTTTTTGGCCTATTATTGAAAAATTTATTCATCAAAACTGATTAATAAAAGATAACAATAGTTTTAAAATAATCAGATCGATCTCTTTCTTTTATGACACCTAGAAAATAAAGGTCACAATTTTAATGATATCAACTGATTAATCAATTAATAAATGTCAACTAAGTTTACAAATTGTCCTTTTACTTTGAATCACGATGACATAAATTGAATATAAATTTAATTTTTTTATGAGACTAATTATTTTTTTTTTTTATAAAACAAAGAAAGAATACTCGTATTTGAGGTAGTCTAATTTGTTTTTAATTTTTTAAAATACAATACTAGGTCTAAAGATTACTTTTATAAAGAATATTAATTTATAAAACTCTTAATAAGGAGCAGTGGCGGAATGTATAATGAGTAGTGAGGAGATCAAGGCAGCTGAAAACAATAAAGAAAAAATATATTTCTCTTCCGCTTTATTTCATACTCTTGTGGACGTTTTGGCCAATATTCCGGCCTTCATCAGGACAATGTGCTCTTTGTCTCGAGTTTAAAGTTGCCAAGAGATCGAAACTCGAAGCAAACAGAACATTGTCCTGATGAAGGGCGGAATATCAGCCGAAACGTCGACAAGTGTATGAAATAAAGCGGAAGAGAAATATATTTTTTCTTTATTTCTTTCGGCTGCCTTGAACTCCTCACTACTCAAACTCTTATACAATTTTTCTCCATAATAAAATATTGAAATAGGTGGCGTGCCTACCTCCTATACCAAACGTCGCGGGTTCGGACCCAGGCAGTCCGATGATTTTATTTAAGCCATTTGGATACCCGATGGCTTAAATAGAAATGCCTGAACCCCCAATATATATATTAATTACAACGGTTATCGTCTAAAGTCTTAAATGGCCTAAGTTGCCGAAAAGACTGTGTGAATGTGAGTGTGAATGAGAAAAAAGTGTGTTAAAAAAAAAAAAAAAAAATATTGAAAGATGAATTCGATCAATTATGACGTTCATTGCTCTAGTGCTGTTCACGCATGCGCAGTTGTTAATTTTTTACTGAGATAAATAACCACGCATGCGTGGTTTGCATAGAGCAGAATCAAAGTATCAATTCACAAACGTCTTTTGGTTGGTCAAAATTAATATAATAATGATAATATTATATATCAGAAATAATTAAATACAATATATTTTTTGTATTTAAATGAATTACTTGAATAAGGCCTATTAGAAAACAAAAGTTTGGGATAAAAACCAAACCCACCACTTCTATATTACAATATGGTATATTATTGTAACCAAATAAATTTTTCTTTACCTTAATTTAAAAAAAAAGATGTAGTTATATATATATATAGGCCTATATATATATTCTTTAATTAATATAAATTAAGTACTTAGTTTGTAGAGAGGTGAAATGAGACTTACGATCACTGAGCAAAGCCGATGCATTACAATATGTGATTATACTAGTTAAATTACCCTCTAGTATTTTTATAATAATTACTCTAGTTACAAAATTTATTACTTAATTATCCCCACTCGTGATTTTGAATTTTTATTTAAATTTTCTTCCAAATAAGTTGATGATTTTTTTTTTATATTTCTCAAGAATCATGAATATTTAATAAAATAAGGTGACCCTGAAGGCGTACTTTTAACAGATAGAGGGGACTAACCTTTATTTAGATGCTCGAAAATATCGTAAACATTTTTTCGAATAATTTACATATGATTTGTAATATTCTTAGAAAAATTAACATTTTTTTTTTTTTTTAAGTAGTAATATTTTTTTATAAAAAGCAAAAGTTAATGCTTTAGGCGATTAACACATCGTTTAATTCGGAGCTAGAATTAAGGCTTTTAAAAAAATGCGTTCAAACGGGATTAACGACTGGACGAGGATAGAAAAATTTTTAAAATAAATAGGCGATTAAATTTCTTTAGTTTCTAGGGAAATTTTTTTATTGTATTGTAGTTTTGTGATTCGCCCTTGATGTAATTTTAGAGTCCCCTTTGCCAGCGTAGCTTTTTACAGATGATTGAATTGCAATTTATCCAGAATTCAGCGTTGTTACTCTCTTTGAGTATATTTCTAATTTAGATTATTTTACTAACACCGGATAGGTTAAAAAACTACACTTTTCCAAAAAAAGGATTAAAATATTTCAATTTAATTTTTTTGTAATAACATTTTTTCAGATGGATTAATTACCAATGATCCTTTTATTATTTATTCATTAAAATAGAGGACCTTCTAAAAAATTTCAATTGTTTATTTTCAATTAAGAAATTTAATCTATTTTAGTATTTATTTATTATTTGGTAAAATAATCAACAGGATAAATATCTATTATCAAAGCGAAATTTCAATACCAATATACTATTTATTTTATATTGATATTAACTTTTTTTTATCAAGTAAAATTATATGAGAAAAGAAATTTCAATTCCCTACTTGTAGTTAGTTCTATTTTCGTATGCAATAAATTTTTTAACTCGCCAATAATTGATGAATTTAGAATTTAATGATTTTTTTTTTTTAAGAAGGTCAGGAAACATTGATTATGTTAGACATTGATAATTTATAGGCGAGTCTTCATTATCTATTTTCTTTATTCAACATTTTATTTTACCATCATGTATTATAGATTTTTTCTATTTAAGTGTATATATGATTTTCTTTTTGCCCTCTCGGCTACTGAGGCCATTTAGGGTTATCAACCAAAATTATATGAGAAAAGAAATTTCAATTCCATACTAGTAGATTTTAATATAATAGACCTATATATACTTATATATATTTCATTAATTTATATACACTGTTGGCTAGTTGAGGACGTTCAACAGGCTTATTCCTCGGGGTCACCCACCAGAGGTTTCGCCGTGCTTGGTATGGCTTAACTACGGTTATTTGGCTGACTGCTAGTATATAACTACGCTAAATAAATTATTTTTTCTTTTTCCAAATTATGATTCATATTTAAAAAAATCTGGTGTGACTGGTCGCACAGCACACAGCTTGTGTGTTCTGTGCTTGTCACACCAGATGTTTTTGTGTCGAGATATATTTAGTTACCACCGATATATTAAAATTCAACATGTAAAATTTATAAACATATGAGAATATTTATATTTTGTTGCCATCGCAACCATTTTTTCTATCTTTCCTATGAAGTACAAGAGTAAAGTATGCTTCAAACAATTTTGAGAGCAAAATGAAAGAGCATCTAAAAAAAATAATCGAATTTTGAATTTTAATCAAAATCGCTAGGGCGAATTTTGAGAAAATCGAAAAAAACTGAAAAAGTACATCAGTAAAGTACTAGTACTCTTTGGTCGATTTTGATCAAAAGCTTCGTGTCACGTCCCATGGGGGGTGCCTAACTTAAATATAAAATTTCAACTTCCTAGCTCTTTTCGTTCTTGAGTTATTTTGTTCACAGGCACACAAACAGACTATGTCGTGAACCGCTTTTTTGGATTCAGGGGACCTCAAAACGTCAAAATCTCGACATCGAATTTTCGACATGAATCCAATACCGTTTCTCTCTCTATATATTAACATATATAGAGGTAAGAGAAAGTAAAAATAATACATTTATAATCCAGAAAATATAAATATAGTGATTATTGTTGATCAGAAATATTTTATTAAAATAAGTAAGTTGATAAATAATTTCCACACAAATGCTTCACAAATTAATGTGTAATCAATCGTTAGTATCTGCACACTTGATATTAACCAATTGTTAATTAACATTGTATTTTTAATGCCTTCGCTCTTCGGTTCTGATCTATCCAGAGCTGGAATTCATATTTATTCGAATGAATTATAAAGGGATAATCTGCCATCATTGCCGGCTGCTCTACGGCACGATACTAAATTCCTAACACACACAGGAATAGGCCTACTCTAAAGCACATATATACATATATACACCTTCACGAATAATTCACAGATATGTGTAAATGTAAACATATAATACGCCCATTGACATGATTTAGATATTTGCACTCTGCTGCTAAGGCCGAGCCATTGCAGCTAAGCTAATTCTCGCAAGCCTTCTCTAAAAGCAGCTGATGTGGCTCGAGAGTCTGAATATGCCTTTTGTTATTTGAAATAAAACACTCACATGGCTGCTGCAATCGTGAATTCTGTTATATGTCTCGGTTAGAATAGGATCAGAGGCAGAACTCCTTTTTTTATTTGCATTTTATCACAACGCTTTGAAATTAGAAAAAAAAAATAAAGATATTTATTTTTAAACAACGAATTTTAAAAGAGGGAGTCAACAAAATAGAGTATTGATTGAGTGATTGGGACCAAAATTGTTCAATTACTTATAATTCGGATAATTGAACATGTATGAATAGCCTCTAATTTATAAATGTAATTGGAATGTCCCACGACAATTCTTAATTGTGTGCTTAATGAGTGCTTAAATTTATTCATGTTGTATTTATTCTTTATTTTGCACTGTCCACTCTTGGCCAATTTGGTTGCCTATCTACCAGCAACCAAACATGAATTAATTTATGCAGCTTTAAAATTATTAATTTATCAACTTTCTTTTTCTTTTTTCGCCTTAATCCTGCGGTCGGCGGAGGAGGTGGGAGTTTTTGCGAACGGGAAAGAATAGAGCAGGCCGGCCCGTCGCACGGTCTGACACCTGTTGAAAATATAGAAGAAAGAGACTGACATGCAAAGAACAGAAGTACTGCCAGTCCCAGCTGGGGCAACTCGTGGTCGCCATCCACGTACCCACAAGATGTGGGCCCCTTAGCAAGTTCATTTACCAACTTTATTATTCAAATTTGATATGTTATTAGCTTATCAGAAGTTATAAAACCAAATATATCTTACAATAATAAATAATAAACTCACCATATCATTCATATTGATAATAAAATTTTATAATGAGAATTTAATATAAAAATAATGTAAATATCCATCAAAATCTCGACAACGAATTTTTGACATGATCGCAAAAATTGTTGTCTACTCTAAAATCCCATTTGTTTTGAAACATTCACGAATTGATAAGAAAGGCTCTCTCTCGAATTCCAAAGCTCTCACTATTCAACCCTTAGATATTATTGAATAGCTAATGCTATGGAACATACTCGTATCTCGCATCAGCAGTTTTGGAGCTTGCATACAAAATCGCATCAAGCATCCATAGCTATGTTAATTATAGCATGCAAAGATCTTGACCAGTCTGATAAAGGTCATTAAACGGATTTCTTTATTCTAATCCACTCGAGCCCTGGCCGGTTGGAGTGAAGATAGCAGAAATCTAATCATGCATAGAGTGCATGGATCATTCATTCGGCTCTGTATAAGATGATCGATGACATTGCATGATAGGATGATTTTAAATGAAATGGATATTACTGTTGTAGAAAGGTTAACACTCGGTCATTGCTTTCCCCGAATTATTAGCTAAAACGTATTGTATTACTAGCCATTGGAGATCTTTTTAAAAAGCCAATTTTCAATAATAAATCATATCCAATAATGGTACTACTGATAAAAACAAAACAATTAGAAATGACTATTTAAAAGAAAAAAAAATTTGCGACGTTTGTTTGGAAATAAGGGAAGGTGGTAAGGTAATTATTTTCTTGCATTTTCTATACTATTTAGGATAGATTAAACTGAATTTTTTGGTACAAAAAAAATAAATTTAATTTTAAATTATTTCACTGAAAGAAACATCTCAATTTTTGTATCATTATAAGCTTAAACTTGTAGGTATTTTTAAGAGGCATTCATTTGACAATCAATGCAAATAAGCTCTATTAGTTTTTTATGACAAATCTATTTCTTATGTATAAAAAGGAGGAGGCGATTAGCCGAGGGGATAAAGCAGTTAAGCTTATAATCCTGAGTTGAATACAACTCGAGTTCACCCCCCCTGGGGTCCCCGGGGTTAAATCCATCTCATGGCAATAAATTATCCAACTCTATTTGAAATGCTTCCTCCTGAGGAAGGAAACGGGATCCCAGCTCAGTATCATTCCCATGAGAGTTACTCTTCAGAGTAACCACAACGTGTCAAGGCTGACACTAATGACTGAAAATAATAATAAACAAAATGTATAAAAAATTTGAAAATTTGAAGGCTGAAAATGGCAGGGTAAATCCCAGCCGAAACGTTCCTAATAAAGAGTGTTTTATTATTAAATAGAAGCTCGATTATTAGCTGCATCTTCTTTTCTTCTTTTAAACATACTAAAACGACAATCATACATTAAAGCAAGAATGGAAAACTCGACTCTGACTTTAGTCAAGAATCGATCGTTTACTGAAAATAACACAGACCTGCGTCTTTCCAATTTTTGAAAATTGTCTCAAGTTTGGTGACTTAACTTCTTATTTTTAGGTGTCCTGAATCCAAAAATGACTGTGTTTTTTTCCATCACGTGTAAGGTTTTACACGTAAAGGTTTTACTACAAAAGGGCCCTTAGCCTCCTAGAAACTTGGTTACGACCTAGTGGCCCACGAACTCAATCTGGCAGCTCCCATTCCTCAGCCAAAAATTATATTTTTCACATGCTCGTGCAGGCCTCATAGTCAATAAGCTTTTCTACCAAACACCTCCAAAACAATTAAAATGAACTAAAAGATGAAAAATAATACATAACATGTAAAATATCACCTGAAGGGAAAATCCTACTATAACAATAGTATGGTTTTAACAAAAATTGTAGGTGATGGAACTTTTTCACTATTTGTCCTGAATTTAGCATTCGAAAATACATAAGAATCACCCTTTAGATTCCAAACAAATTTTACATCGCAGGCCTGTAAAATAGTCATAAGCTTTTTTTTTTTTTAGAATCGAGTTGAAACTCATTTCAAGTTGATTAGAATCGATTGAATATATTTTTTAAAATTAATTTTTAATTAATTTAATATTCTAAAATATAATTAAAGATTTTATTGGGCATAGCGTTTAATTCAACTTGTTCATATCTCTACCACAATAAATTTGGAGGATGTCTACAACAACTAATTATAATAAAATTATTTCATGTCTGCAAATAACAACAAAAAAAATCAGATAAGAAAAAATGGTGAGATATAAATAATAATAGTTCAATTTTGATTTTCAATATCACTAATGTTTTCTATATTTAGATTATATATATAGATATCTATTCTAATATATTCTTCTCTAAAGCTTGGCTAATATATTCATAGACGTCATAAACATATACATTTTATTTAATAAAGGAATATAGTGTCTTCTTTTTTTTGCATCATACGATCTAAAGGGGCTCATGAAGATACTCCTTTATTAGATAGCAACGCGAGAGAGCCTTCTGTTTAGCATTTAAATTAATATTGATATTTGGTAATTTTTTTTTACAGGTGGTTCGCCTTCTGTTACATTTTGGTGCTGATTTGAATGCTCGCAACGCTAAAGGAAAAACAGCCCTTGATGTTGCCACTCCTGCTGCCCGTCATTTTCTACTCTCTCCAAACTATTCTGGTAAGTATTTAAAAATTTTTAAAACTTTACAAACCCAAAATGCTTATTCCCTAGCTTAATAGTTTTAATTTGTTTATCCTTTTTAAATCTGTGTATTATTTAACAACAATGGTAATATTCATGTACTTTAATCAAAGGGGTACATATGATTGTTTTTTAGGGGGGAGGGACTTCAGATTTAAACCTACATTTAAAAGCGAAATGAATAAGTTATAATTATTACAATAACTTGCATTTTAGTATTTTTTATATTATTTATTCATTTCATGGGATGCAACCATGAATCCTACCCCTGACTACGCTTTTATAATATTATTGTTGTGTATTATAGGCCTACAACAGTAGAACGTATCTATGTATTTAATGATCTATTAAGAATGCCTGGACCCCAAATATATATATTAAAACATACGAGTATCGTTAAAAGTCTTAAATGGCCTGAGTTGCCGAAAAGACTGTGTGAATGTGTGTATGAGTGTGAATGTGAATGAGAAAAAAAGTGTGAATGTTTTTTTTTATTATAAAAAAAAAAAAATGATCTATTGTTGTATAATTTTTTTTTTTTATTTGCCCTCTCGACTACTGAGGCCATTTTTTATTTATTTTTTGTTTATTTTTTAATGTCTTTTTCGGCATCGAAGGCAATTTAGACCCCGTCCTTATTTGTTTAGTAGCCAATAGCTTGAAGGTTTACTTTTTTTGTTATTCTGATCTTCGGAATTTAAATAAATATTATATAATATTCATTAGCGGAAAATTTTATTGAGGTCTGGCGACTGTATTGCACAATTTAACAGTTTCGGTTTTACAAAAAAACATCATCAGGCTTAAAATACATAAAAACTATAAAAATTACATGCAAACCCTTAAGTCAAATTCATCGAATTAGTTTATAAAAAATTTTTTATTGTGCAAAATTGTTAAATTGATGTAATTTTTATAGTTTTTATGTATTTTAGGCCTGATGATGGTTTTTTTGTAAAACCGAAACTGTTAAATTGTGCAATACAGTCGCCAGACCTCAATAAAATTTTCCGCTAATGAATATTATATAATATTTATTTAAATTCCGAAGATCAGAATTACAAAAAAAGTAAACCTTCAAGCTATTGGCTACTAGAAATTAACTTTTGCTCATAAGAGTGACCTATTTGTTTAAATAGATTGGTATCCAATTCAATTTAAACAAATTTTTGTCCCATGGGACGGGATGCGAACCTGGTGAGGGCGGTTGGTTGGAAGATTTATAGTAATTTATAGGAGAGCCTCTCTGGGGAATGAAATTTTTTAAAATAATTCTTAATACCTTCTACTAGCACCGTTAAGCTGATTTGAGGCTAAAAATTGATAGTTTAAAATATACAATATTTTAGACAAAAAAATCATTATTTCTTTAGATGATTAGTTTTTAAAACTTTTTCAATTTTTTCTCGGGGGGGGGGGGGGCGGTCGCCGCCTCTTCCTTTCCTCCTTTAATCCGTTCCTGTCCTTGTCTTGATAATTTATTAATAAAAATCAAATTTTATAATGGAGAATTGGAGATATCAGCCAAATTGGGATTATCCAGGTCAATAAAACTCCCAGAATAAGATGTTTCGGCCTGAATTTATTTGGCCATCTTCAGTTATTGGGAATTATACACATAGTGCAAGTGCACATGTGATCAAACCAAGACTCGTCAATAAAAAATTTATACATCACAGCCACAACCTCAAAAAGCAACAAAAGTCAAATTTTTCCAAGAGAAGAGAAATTTTTATCATTTTGCCTATATCGAGAATTTTTTTTTAGAAAAAATTTAAAAGTATTATTAATAATTTTAATTATTCGTATAAGAAACCCTATTTACCTTTTTTGCTATTTTATGTTTATATTACGATCCGTAATGGTTTCGTTCCAGTTGATATATTTTATTTCCCTTTATCTTTTATTATAGACAATTTTTTATTTTTACTCAAGAAGAAAGAAGTATATCTTTCTTCTCTAGGAATGCCTTTCATTTTTTGGCATTTACTTTAACAACCAGAGACATAGATAAAAAAAAATTCAAAGGTCCTTTTTCTTCGTCCCTTTTGTTTGTAGTAATTAAGAAAAAGCAATTACAGCACGACTCTTTGCCAAGTATTGTATGCAGGTACCCTAAGAGCCCCTTCTCAAACTATTGTCTAAGGCCTAGTCTAGAATTAAAATAGAAATACAAGAAATCCTTAGGATTTGATTTGAAGGCAAATTAGGTATCGCGTTTTAATGCTGGGGTGTTCAAGTTGAAGCAAGCGAGTTCTCGTTTCTCTCTTGCTTCTGAATAATCGTCGTCTTTGTCCTTTATTCAAGCAACTATTTCCTAATGGAAGCGAGTTAATCTTAAACGCATTAAGCTTGTTCTCTTATTTTTTTAAATTTAAATATAGATTAGTAGCTATATACACTGATGTTCTAAAATTAATGCAACTCTGCTTCTACATATGGTATCTGTAAACATACAGTATATTATTTAGCAAAAATCAAATCAAAGGGGTGAAGTAGCTAAGAGGGGCTCGTCATTCTTTCCATTTTGATCTAACAAATATCTAAGAATTTCATTTTAAAGATTTAATATTTTATTCTTTTAGCAGGCGATCTGTTATGGGTGGTCATGCCACTTTGAATTAAAAACATTTTTACTTTCTCTTACCTATATATGAATATATATAGAAAGTTGTCAAAAATTCGATATTTTGATGGATAATCATATTTTGAGGTCCCCGAGTTCAAAAAAGTGATTTTGCAACATGGTCTGTCTGTCTGTCTAAAGCATGAAAGAATTGAGCTAGGAGGTAGAAATTTTATATGATATTTAAGTTAGGCATCCACCTGATTCGTGAAAATAAGATTTTGATCTTCTTCTTCTTTCCTAGCCTTATTCCCGCAGGGCGGTGGAATGGGTTTTGGGTTTTGTGCGACAGGAAGAAATAGAACAGGCCGGCCTGTCGCACGGTCTGATGCCTGTTGAAAATATAGAAGGAAGGGACAGACATGTAAAGTACAGAACAACTGCCAGTCCCAGCTCGGGTAGCTCGTGGTCGCCACCCGTACGTACCCACAAGATGTGGACCCCTGAGCATGAAAATAAGCTTTTGATCAAAATTAACTAAAAACTACTAGTACTTTTCTAATGTAGTTTTTCAGTTTTTTTAGATTTTCTCAAAATAAATAAATCTTTTTAGATTTTCTTAAAATTCGCTCTAAAGATTTTGATTAAAATTCAAAAATCAAATATTTTTTTAGATGCTCTTTAAAATGTATATTCTCATTTTGCCATTGAAATCTTATGAAATCTTACTCTTGTACTTCATAGGAAAGATAGGAGAAATGGTTGCCATAGTAACAAAATATAAATATTTTCTGTTTATAAATTTTACATCTTGAATTCAAATGTACCGTACTGTCGGAAATTAAATATGTGTTGAAACAAAAACCTGGTGTTACAGGCAAAGAACATAACTTTCTCTTACTGAAGGTATGAAAAGTTATGTGCATTTCGACCAGTCACACCAGATTTTTATTTTTATTTCTAAAGCTTGATAAATATAAATTTTTTATTAAATTAATTTCCTATTCCATTCGAGCGAAATAGAAGTTTTTATTGGAATGAAAAAAAAAAAAAATTTGAAAAACTCAAATTAATAAAATAAAATAGGATATATTATTTTGGAACGATAAATATATTTCTTGTTATCAAAATAATATAAATTGAAATAAATAATATTTTGATTTTACTCCGATAGTTAATAGAAAAAAGCCTTGAAGATAAAATGAATAAAGAATTTGACTCTTAAATGAAGACTGATTAATTCTAAAATACTCTCGTAGTTTGATATTTTAAATAAATCTTTACTTTTTCTTATTATCGTACTTGAGAAAAAAAAAATAATTTTAATAATTATTTTAATAAATAATTTTAATTATAAGAAAGAATAAGATTGTTTGGTTTAGTATGAAAAATTTGTTTTAGTTTTATAAAAATTCATCCCTTGTGGGGATCGAACCCACGACCTTTGGATTAGAAGTCCAACGCGCTATCCACTGCGCCAAAGGGACGCCATGTTAAACAATTCCTGATATGAGAAGCATCTGGTTCGAATCGAAAGATAATTTCTCACATCTGGCTTGTACGGTGCTCACATTTAATTGATAATTTTTTTTTTCATTCATAGAAATAAGAATATATAATTTTTATTTATACTCTTCAATACTCATAAATTTATATTTTAAGCAGATTTAAGAAAAAAAATCTTAAATTTAACTAATTAAATGTAAGTACTGTCCACTTGATAATGACTGCAGAATAATAAGTCGAAACGTTGTACAGAATTTATATTTTTACTTTCTCTTACCTATATATTTATGAATTGAGAGAAAGTATTAGATTCATGTCAAAAATTCGATGTCGCATTTTGATGAATATACACGTTTTGATGCCACTGAAAAAAAGTGGTTTACGCAACATGGTCTGTCTATGTGTGTGTATGTGTGTCTGTGTTCAATTTTAAGCATGAAGAAGGTTGAAATTTTATATTTAAGTTAGACACCCTCCTGGGGCGTGAAAATAAACTTTTAAACAAAATCGGCCAAAGAGTACCTACTAGTACTTTAATGATGAACTTTTTCAGTTTTTTTTTTCTCGATTTTCTCAAAATTACCTCTAACGATTTTGATTAAAATTCAAAAAACAATTATTTTTTAGATTCTTTTTAAAATGTAAGCCTATATACTCATTTCGCTCTCAAAATGTTTGAAGACTCGTTTTTTTTTTTATATAAAAAACACTCACACTTTTTCCTCACACTCACAGACACATGCATACACTCTTTTCGGCAACTTAGGTCACGGTATCAAAATATAAATATTTTCCCATATTTATATATTTTATATCTTGAATTCTATCTAATGTAAGTTAGGCCCAGCTGTCGGAAACTAAATATATATCGACCCAAAAAAATGTGGTGTTACAGCACAGAACACAACTTTCTCTTACTGAAGGCAAGAGAAAGTTGCAAAGGATCACACGAGATTTTTAATAAATAATGAATACAAAATGTGGTCTATAATTCAAAACTCCCATAATAATAATATTTATAATAGAAACCACAAAAGCTTTAATAAACTCAATTAAATGTGAGATTTATATTTGCCCCCTCGTCGGGACCCCCCTAGTTACGCCCATGCTCACCAGCAAAAACAAGCAACTTTCGGGTTAAAAAAAAAAAAAATAGCTTTGAACTTTATTAAAAATTAAAAATTTCATTTTTTTTTCTATTTTTCTATTTTTCGGCTCCTGAGGACATTATTTGTAAGTTTATATAATTTAATTATAACATTAGCAATGGCTACTGTAGAAAGTTGATTGATAATTATAATTATCTATTAATAGAGAACTTTTATGGGTTTGAAATAGTAAAGACACGTGTCAAGAAAAATAAATTATTCATATACTTCGTTATAACTTTAAAATTGAATCAACAATTCTAAAGTTTACAGTAGGCTCCATATATTATACAGTATTTGTATTATATTAGTAAAATATTTTCTTGTATCTAATTAGAATGCTTATGGTAGCTTTATTTAATTCTAAAGGAACTCCTCCCTACTATGCGCACTCTCAACATAAATAAAAAAAAAAAAAAAATTCTAACAAATAAAATCGAAAATTTTCCATAATTTCCATAATTTTTATAATTTGGTGATGATTTGAGCTCTTGATTATATATAAGATAACTTAATTACAATAGTAGCCGAGGCCCTATTTTACTAACAACTGTAAGATTAATTACTTTTTAATTAAAAAGAAATTCTCACTAATTATGAGAATAATTCGTCAAGCTCTATGTTTATTACAAAAACGTTTTTTGACAAATTTAGTGTAAACATATACGGGTGGTCCAAACTGAAGGGTAAACTCATTCAATTTCCGGCCCCATATTATCAGAGGTTGTTATTAAAAAAAAACCCTTATTTTCTTTCTATTTATTCCCGAAATATCATAAAATGTTCTTTTTTTTAATTCGATTTATAATCATATTACACGTTTCCTTTCATAAAAATGAAATTTAATATAATAAATATTAAAATTACCCAGGTATATCCTGAATCAAATTTAATTACATTTTATTGAATTAAAAATAATAATCATAAAATATTTCCTGCTAATACTTATTATATTTTCAATATATAGCTACTTTAATTTTTTTTCCTTAACTAAAATAAAATAAAATTTTTAGACCAGCCAAATTAATTAATTCGTGATTATATTATATAATTAATTTATATTTGATATTGATGATGACGTGGAAATTTCGGCTTTGCTGTTGCTGCAGCTTCAGATTCCTAAGTAATGATGGGTCAGATTCCCTTCCCCCGAAGGGCTTCGAAATTCTTAAGTCACTGCCAATATCAGATGAATAAGAAGGTTGGAGGAGAGGGGGAAAGGCTCGATTTTCCTGGGACCATTTGGCCCCTTGGTATTTTCGGGCAGACCCTAGCTTAAAGGGGATGCATCCCTCGGAAACCTCTCCCTGCCTGCTAGCCTCACTCTGTCTCTTTCTCTCTCTTTGCGCCTTTATAAATTGCATATTTTCATTCAAAAATAATAATAATACCATATCAGCCAATTAATTGGCTTTTTTTTATAGATCATTATTAACGATATCAACTCTTTTCGTCTTATTAAAATTGGTGGGCCTGGCGTCACATAGAACCCGGGATCTCCAGCATATTCGGCACATCAGTGTGCTTCCCTTGCACCAGGCCACCAGACTTTCGACCACATCAACAAATACATTTTCATATATGGACCCTGTTATGCAATAGTGTGTCAAGCGCCAAAAAATTAAAAATTGAGTTCAGCACGGAATATTGTTTAAAATGCTATAATTAATAGTTTTTTTAATGAAATATGTCCTAAAAAAAATTTATATTTAATGTTACTTGCACAATTGACAAAAAAAATTACATATAATTCAATGAAAACAAAAAACTTTAATGTTAATTTTCTCAAAACTCGGTAGATGGCCCTTGTCACACTATTGCGCAACAGGGTCCATATAGCAGTTGATATTGTATTGCTCTACAGAGAGAATATATTTACTTTTTTATATTTCTTGTTTAAACTTATCGAGTACTAAAATGCTTACACTTAACTAAAGATTTATGTTAATTTATTTAATTGTTAGAATTAGGTTTCAATTCTTTAAGTAGGGCTTATTTACTATCTTCAAATTTATATTTTGTTTATTAAGCGACCATCAGTTTTGAAACCGAATAATATTCAATATTAGAAGCAGGGCCGGGCAAAATAAACCGGCCCTGATTATAAGTTATAAATAGACTATCACAAAAATAGCCAAGTTCTACTTTAGATACGATTGGTTCAAAATTTGTTAAAAATTATTCTCCTTTAATCGAAATTAGAATCTGTTATTAAAAATAGCCATCTTTTCATCTAAGTCACGTTTTTTGCCCTCGGGCTTGGGGTAGTTAGTAGCGCACCTCTCTTGTATACCAAGGGTCGAGGATTCGGACCTCAGGCAGTCCGATGATTTTATTTAAGCCATTTGGATACCAAATGGTGTATGTGTGTGTGAATGTGAGTGTGAATGGGAAAAAAGTGTGAGTATTTTTTTTTTTTATAATTAATAAAAGCGTTTTAAAAATTTGGATTGTTGGAGAATTAATAAATTATAATTATTATTATTTTTTTTTGTTGTCTTTTCGGCATCTAAGGACTTTTAACGATACCCAGTATTTAGAAATTATATATGGACGATATTATGCATGAAGGAACCAAGCACCATTAACCTAAACCTGAGTTAAGAGGCATTTCATTTGCACATTTGTAAACAAAACCAATGGCAATGATTTTTTTCTTCATTTATACAAAAAAAGTGCCCAGAGTAATAATGTTGTGATTTAAATAAAGAGGTAGATTTTCTTTTTCCCTAAAAGATGGCGGTCTTATCTCAATTTCGATCATAATGTGGCTTTGTTCCTTCATGCATAACATCGTCCATATATTAAGGGATTCATACACATTTATTTATACCATTTGGGATCCAAATGATTTAGATAAATTCATCGGACTGTCTGGAATCCGAACCCATACCCCTTGGCTTTCAGACTATTTTTATAAAATTCTTAAAGATTTACGTACAATTTTGATATAAATGGTTTTTAAAAATTTTTAAAAATGAAAATATATTATATAATATGTTAAAAAAAAAGGAATTTCAATGAGTTAAATATGACGTCAACTTTTACTCTGAATGATATCTTCACTTCCTAACTAATTAACATTTTACGTTATTCGTCTGAAAGTCTAAACGGATATATAATAACCTAGAAAGCGACGATGACCTCAAAGTTTCTAGAATACGGAAAAACTTTGAAATTCAGCGGAAGCTAAGAACGTTTAACAAATCGTTAGATTATTTTTTTCTTTTGAAAAAAATAGACGTTGTTTTGGAAAATGTGGATTTTTTCAAATGCATGGACTACGTTTCTGTTTAAATCAATTAGGGGAAAAAATTATTTCTTCCTAGTGCAAACAATTTTTTTTTTTTAAACTGAATTTATTATATCCGAAGCTAAAGCTGCCTCTCGAAGGAAAAAACAAAATTCTTGATATTAATAGAAAATTTTATTTAAAAAGAGGAAAACAATATAAAACCCCTGGGCTATAATTAAATCCAGGTGTTTTCGTTTTTTTTCCTCTAGTAACAATAAATTTTTCTCTAATTGTAAATGTTCAAAGAAAATTTCTAAATAGAACAGTGGATAGCCTTAATTATGATTAAAAATAAAAGGCGTTGCCATTGATAAATTTTTTTGAAGCCGTCTCTATTTCTGCTAATTCTATAAAAAAAAAAATAATAATTCTGGCCGAAACGTAAAATATCTAAATGTTAAAAGAAGAAAATTTTATAAAAAATCTTCAAATATGTCTGTTTTGAGATCGAAATATAAATCTGTAAAAATAAATTTTTTACTGTTTTCATGATTTTTTAAAAATACTTATTTTTTAGTAAATTTATATGCTTTTATTATTTTAGGATAGAGTATATTTCTATAACTCTTTTTGAGAGTTGGTGAAATTTTTATATAATAATAAATTTTAATAAAACCTCGGAATTTTTTTTTTAAATGATAAAAATGCTAGCTAGTATTTATTATTTAAATAAATAAATAAATGGTAATTATGTACAGTATGTAGTGTAATTTCGGGAGAAACAAAAAAAAAATTTTTGTTCATTACTTTTCATATCTCCTACCAGAGTCAATTTTTTTTTTTTTTTTTTTTTTTTTTATCAGGAATTATTTAAAATTTCAAAACTTAAAGAAACCATTTTATATTAACCACTCACATATTCTTAATTGAATTTTATTTAAATT
Organism: Euborellia annulipes; assembly: GCA_023213315.1. NCBI lineage: Eukaryota > Metazoa > Arthropoda > Insecta > Dermaptera > Anisolabididae > Euborellia > Euborellia annulipes. The sequence goes on from JAKCPI010018216.1 coordinate 52,736, forward strand.
TTTATAATTTTCTATTATATGCTAATATATTATAAAATGTTTGCATTATTTTAAAAATTCATTTATTAAAAATAATTTACTCATATGTTTTACATTTACGGAAAAGAGTAGGCTACTCGTCAAAAAAGTTAAAAAGAAAAAATTTTAAAACTCATTAAGTGTGGATCTAGATTCTGATTAAAAATCTACCATAATTTTTTTTTTTTTTTTTTATTATAAGATTAACTTCCCTTTTTTTAGTATTAACATTTTTACTAACTCAGCCAATTTCAAAATTAAGAAATAAATTTTTTTTATTTATATATATATATATTTTTTTTTTTTGTTAAATGGTTTGTTAATAATTGGAAAAATTAGAGGAGATTATTATTATTATTATTATTAAAGAAATAAATGAGATCTTACAAATAAATTAAAACTGAAATGCTCACTGCATTATCCTCATCTCTGAGGCCATTAGTGAGGCGGTGAGAGGCTAGAATAAATAATAAAAAAAAAAAAACTCAACACTCATTGCACATCTGAAAATTATTCTATGGGTTAAATAATTCATTCACTTTGTGGGTTTGGTGGATGATGATGATGATTTATATTTTAGATATAAAAAAAAAAAAAGAAAGGAGTTTCGTTTAATCAATTTTTTCTTATGATTATCATTTCAACCGAGGTTATATATGTTATATATATATATACATGAATATATATATGTATATATGTATTCCAACTCCGAAATGAAATTTTAATGGTGCGCGGTTGGATATTTATAGTTTTCGGTGGATTGTCTCGATGAACAACGCGGTTTGCTCGGTCTGCACTGGGCAAATGCGTTTGCTCGTCTCGCTGCCGGTTCATTGAATTGGGTGAGCCCCTCTTAGTTGAATTGCCCTGTGGGCGTGGCCTTAAACAAAGCCCCGCCCCAATTGTCTGCCGTTTTTCTCGTTATCCGCTAGAGGGTGGCGCTTGTTGACGTTTTTCGCACCGCCATTGGTCTACTTGGTGGCTCCAATGGGCGGGGCTTAATGCCCGGGCTATGCTGGTCTCGTTTACTCGCAGACATCTGTTGCTTGGCCGTATGGGCGCAAACGCATACTCACTTCACAACGGACTTTTCATCACACACAAACACACCCGGGGCTGGAAAGAGATAGAGAAAGTATACGAGCGAGAGAGAAAGAGATAGAAGTATTGATGATTGGCGGAGACGGAATTTGCCGAATCCTGACGGAGCTAAAATGACAAAAATAAATAATCCTTTTATAGATATACGATCTGTCTTAATTGTTGAGGCTAAATTATATTTGCAAAACTTTAAATATTGAATTTTTGAAAGAAATCTTATTAAAAAAAAAAACAAAAGAATTATTATTTTTTTTCATTCTGAATCCAATGTTGTTATCTCTTTGTTTTCTATGTAGTACTAAAAGTATTAAAAATAAACATTGCATGCTAAATCAATGTCGAGAGTATTTGATTTGCTCTCAAAAATATGCCGCTCTTTACTAACCGGAGATGCTCGAACCTTTTGTTATTTTCAGATTTTTTCTCTACTATCAATAAATGTTAATTACCTATTAAGGATATTGATAAATTATAGAAAAATTTAAATTTCTAATATAATTTTTGAAATTAAATTTTCAAATTAATATAAATCTTTGTTATTACAGTATATTTGGATTAAAAAGTGTTAAGTAAGTTTACAAAATCCCCTTCTGGCTAATTTTTTTATATAGCTTTGAGATAAAATCGCACTATACCCCTCTTCCCACAAGGCAAAGAAAAGATGCAACAACCAAGGATGTTAAAAACACGTTGTGCAATCTTACAAATGCGAACTATATACTATGTATAATTTCTATGAGCCTCAACTCATTTAATATTCCGTTCCTATTTATAAGAATATCACAAACAAAAAAAGTAAAATTGGTTTTACCAAAATAGGTGCCGTATTTAATATTTATAGAATAAGATAGAAGAAGATTTCTTAAAAATCTCTTTTCTAATAACATCCTAAAATCAAATAAATTTAAATAATATGATTAAATTTTTTTCTTTTAGTTTTATAAAATTAAATTTTTTCACTTTATTTTAAAAAAGTTTTTTTTAGTGAATTTAGTTTATTTCCGTTCTAATTATTATTTTTTTTTTTTAATCACTTTCTCCTACCTTGGCTATACTATATATCCTTGCATTTTAAAATAGTCTTACTATCTTATAGGATAAAAAATGTGTAATTTACTTCTAGTAAATATACAGAATAAGTTTTCTTTAACGTCATCTGAGGTCATTTAGACTCGTCCTTATTTATTTCAATCGATTGGTAGTCAATCCAATAAATATTAATTATTAAAATTTTTTAAATTTACTTTGCTTTATTTATATTTATACAGTATTCGATTGAATTGAAATTTTATATACTAAATATAAAATTAATTAAAAATATATATATATATATATATATATATATATATATATATATATATATATATTAAAACAAAGTAAAAGGCCTACTTACTAAATAACAGGTCTATTTAAAAAAATTCAAGAAATAATGAATAGCATATAAATATTATTATTATTATTATTATTATTATTATGCTTTTAACTGAGTAAATTTTGTTAGCTGCCAAGAAAGTTTGCAGGATTTTTATCTTAAAAGCCCTTATGACTACATAAGAAATTAAAAAAATTATATAGCATATATATATAAAGACCCAAGAGGGTCAAACCAGAAAAAATAGTTGATAAGATGGATTTAGAAAGCAGTACAGCCACACACACTACAAACAATTATGAGACTTCATTAGCCGACTGTTAGCAAGTTGATGACAACCTGCTTTATAGAAAAAAGCCTATGTTAGTACAAGTTTATTAGAAACTCTTTTCAAGATATTAAAGGGCTCTCAATCTTCTTCTTTCCTTGCCTTATTCCCGCAGTGCGGGGTCGGAGGAATGGGAATTTTGCAACCTGAAGAAATAGAACAGGTCGGCCCGTCGCATGGTCTGACGCCTGTTGAAAATATAGAAAGAAAGGACAGAGTTGTAAAGAACAGGACTGTCAGTCCCAGCTCGGGTAGATCGTGGTCGCCATCCACGTACCCATGTGGCATATTAAAGGGCTCTCAATAATTTTTTTTTTAAAATACATTGCGGTTAATTAAGAAAGATAAGCTTAAGTTTTAAAAAAAAATTCGAAATGTCTTCTCATATAGCCTACTCTACAAATGCATGATTATCTTATACTAAAATTGTAGATTTATATCAACTTTTCGAGTAAATACATCAATTCGTAGCAGTAAGTTTTTTAAAAATTTTGAAAATTATTTTTGTCATTTTATTATAAATTACACTATTTTGGTAGAAAGTTTTAATTAATTAAAACGTGAATGAATTCATTTTTTTTTTTTTTTTTTTTGAAACTCTTGCCTTGCAGGATCTTTTTCTTCGTTGTTTATCTCAAAAACTATTCAGTTTTTACAAAAAAAAAAAGTGAAAAAATAAAAATATTTTAAAATAAGCTTATAATAGTATAGTGTAATTTAACATAGGCCTAATATCGTCTGCTGAGAATGTTGAGTGGCGAAAGTCCGAAATTCAACTATTCGAAAAAAAGGCGTTTGAAAGTATTATAAACATATAGTCTACATTTAAATAACCGAACAACAAATGAATAGGCCAGAATCAATAGCAAAGAATCGAAATATATTTTCGCCACTTTGCCACTCAAAAGAGAAGACGTTTTAACAACTTTTCGTAGGCTTAACTCAAAAATTGAATTTTCGGACTTTCACTACTATGATTCTCAGCAGGCAATTTGACAAAAAATTACAAATTTCAAAATTTTTGAAAAAAAACAAAAAAAAACTTATTAGATAAAGTACGGTTTTCGACCAGGTCACAAAGCAAGTCACTACTTCCGGTTGTATATAGGCCTATTTACTCTAAAAGTTGAAATTTTATTGTAGTATAAGAAGTATTGGACTTATACCACATTTCATCGATCTGGCTGCTTGAGTTTTTAAGTAATCGTGACCGACACGCATACACACATAGACAGACATAATTCCAATTTTTTTTTTTTTTATTAAGGAGGTCTAAAACGTCGAAAATCATAAAAAAACTCAAAGCTAAGTTTTTTGACGATTACATTACTTTCTTTACTTGGTATAAGAGAAAGTAAAAATATTGAATACTGATAGGATTATATATTTCTTTCGAAACCTCAGGTAGACGAGATTAGATAAGGTTGAAATTCTTATCAGGCCAACAGAATCTCATTTTTTATTCTTTGTTCCAATAAAACAATCAATTATCCATTAATAAAACAAAGAAAGAAGTCTCTCTTTTAATTATTGAATAAAATTTCAAAAAAGTTCATAAGTTCGTCGTATTCGCCAACCTCAAAGGTCATATACGTACTCTATTAATTAGGCTTATATAAACTACTTTAAAATTTTATAAGAGATAATTAAAAAATTAAAATTATTATTTAACCCTGGAGGAGGGGGTGATGTATTTCCCTCATTTCTGTTGTGTGTGTGTGTGTGTGTGTATGTATGTAGACGCTAGTGTAAGAAACAGAACAAAAACATAAAAAAACGAGTAAACACTGTCTATCTCTTCCTTCTTTAGCTTATTACGTATTAATTTTTTTTTTTTTTTTTTTTTTTGAAATTTTCAACAATTCCAAAGAAAAACACGTCAAATAATTTCTGTTTTTTGTAGTATTATTATTATTATTTTTTTTTTTTAAGAATTCTTCTGACCTCGACACCTCCAAATAAGCTAAGCCTATGGCCATTTTTTTTCTAAGAAATATGTCCGTTCAATAAATTTTAGATGACTCAGAAAATATGAATTTTCCTTTATATTTCGTAAATCAGATGTCAAAGGTACAGGATAGAATTAATTATAATTGGAAGAGATTGTTTATAAAAATATATAATAATCTGTTATCAATATTTTATACAGGTAACCACCAAGGGTTTAAGCCCAAATTTACCGAAATAAATAACCAGATTTTAATTTAAGCCCCTTATGAAAATATGCTCAGGATTCTGTATAATAAAAAAAAAAAATATTTAAAACAATGACTGTTGTGATGATTATAAATCATTAAGAGAAGGTGGGTCAGCGTTTTGGTCTGCTCCATTATATTATACATACAATTTTTATTTTATAGTAGGGCCTAGATACAAATAAATAGGTTTTTATTTTTGTATGCCCCCTTATTGTCCATCTATTCAATTCCTCATCCTGAAAATAGGAGCAAATCGTTAGCGAATCGTCGGCAAAAATAATTAACCGTTTTTTATTTGCTGGCTGCCTACTTTCTCTTACTCCTTCGGATTTATTCTTGCTCACTTCTCTGAAAATTTCGCCGAAGGAGAGCAACTGCAAAATTTTAAAGTTTTAAATTTTCTTCTCTGACTTAATGTTTTAAATTTTTCTCTCTGACTTCATTTCCTGTAACTCTGGCCAATCAGTGAGAGAACAAGCACATACACACACAAGGGACAGGAAGTGAGTGGTTAGCGCTTTATACTGTAGGCAATGTAGTAATGATGATTATTTTATTTCAACTTGTTATAGGCCTATATTTTTATTTCATTAATATTTGGCAAAGTATATTTTTTTTTAAATTTTTGCTCTCTAATAATTTCATTGCAATTCTAAAGAAATAAGTGACATATTTCAGCAACATATTTTGAATTTAATTAAATTCTCATCTTTTTTTTAACTCTTTTCGGCTATAGATGCCATTTAGTAAAGTGGTCTTCAAACAATTTTGAGAACAAAATGATAATATACATTTGAAAGAACATCTAAAAAAAAATAATTGATTTTTGAGTTTTAATCAAAAATGTTAGAGCGAATTTTCGAAAAAAAATAAAAACTGAAAAACTACATCGGTAAAGTATTAGTACTCTTTGGCCGATTTTGTTCAGAAGATTCGTGTCACATGCCTAGCTCTTTTCGTTCTTGAGATATTTTGTTCCCACACACAGAGACACACCATGTCACGAAAACCACTTTTTTGGATTCAGGGGACCTCAAAACGTGAAGATCCATCAAAATCTCGACATCGAATTTTTGACATGAATCCAATACTTTCTCTCTATATATATATTAACATAATTATAGAGGTAAGAGAAAGTAAAAATGCTGGATTAGAAAATACAATTTGTTCGAAATTTCAACGATCTAAGATTAGGTCCTGGGTTATGACAGTTCACGGCCAAATTTCTTTTCGATTTCATTGCCATTATCTAGGGTGGTCGAGCAGGTTAGTTTACTGAGCATCTTTTCTCTCTGTTTGTTCACTGTCAAGGGCGATGATATTTCTCTTGCATCATTTTCGATCCTTCTCTATTGACGTCGTTTCTTCGCTTACTCAAGTATTAAACGTAGACATGTTTAAAGTTTTATGTTCTCGCGATAAGAACAATGTGCACGCTTGCTTAGGTTCAATTACGACATGCCATGCCTCTCTCTCTCTCTCTCTCTCTCTCTCTTTTTTGATAGATAGATTTGCAATCTCCGACTTTTTTTTTATTTCATTTAACACACAAAAATAAGTTGTCTAGGATATAAGTAAATATAAATATCTACTACGACATGATATGTTCATTTAAAAATTTTTGTGATCGTTATTATTTTTATTTTCTTATAGAGGGGCTTTAATGCCCTTTGTCCCTATAGAAAAACGAATTTTGAATAAGGTAGAAACAAAATAGGAAGGGAGAAAAGAAAGGGGAATATAATATATGCTTTAAGACTATCACCCCATTATTTTTTAATTTTTTTTTTTTTTTACGATGTCTTTGTGTTGGGCATTTTCCGGGACTAGTCTCAAACTGTTGAATATTTTTTTTTTTACTTTCTCTTACTTATGTATATATGTAATATATTATATATTTAGAGAGAGATAGTATTGGATTCATGTCAAAAATTCGATGTCGAGATTTTGATGGTTATAAGCCTACACGTTTTGAGGTCCCCTGAATCCAAAAAAGTGATTTTCGCGACATGGTCTGTCTGTCTGTGTGTCTGTGTATCTCTCTGTCTGGGTTCAATTTAAAGCATGAAGGAATTGAGCTAGGAGGTTTAAATTTTATATTTAAGTTAGGCACCCACCTGAAAAGTGAAAATAAGCTTTTAATCAAAATCGGCCAAAAATTAATAGTATTTTACTGATGTAGTTTTTCAGTTTTTTTTTTTTTCGATTTTGATTAAAATTCAAAATCAATTATTTTTTAGATGCTCTTTAAAATGTATATTCTCATTATTCGCTATTGAAATCTTCAGAAGACCACTTTACTCTTGTACTTCATAGGAAAGATAGTAGAAATGGTTGCTATGGTACAAAATATAAATATTTTCCCATATTTAAAAATTTTACTTATCTCGACACAAAAAAAATCTGGTTCAGACGAGATTATTAGATATAAGTTGACTATGCAGCTTCTTTCGTCTATGACTGATGTTCGGAAAAATGAATAAAAACACAGTTTTTATTTTCAAGTTATATTAGCCTATTGATGGTCAACTGCCTTGTACAAAGATTTGTTTCGATATATAATACAATCATCTTCAGGACCTATCATTTCATAATACATTGAATCAATTATATTGTTAAATACACCCGGATTCATGTAATCAAATGTTATTGAGGTATGTAAAATTGTAATTAGTAAGACGTGATATAATTTTAATGAAAAATAAATAAAACTTTAAAATAGTATTAATAATGAAAAAATAAAAATTGTTAATCTTAAGTTATTAAGTTGAAAAACAGACAAACAATTGATTGTATTATGTAATTATAGGTTCTGAAGATGATTGTATATCGAAACTGATCTTTGTACAAGGCGGTTGACCATCAATAATATAACTTAAAAATAAAAACTGTTTTTATTGATTTTCGAAAATAAGTCATAGACGAAAGAAGCTGCATTGTCAACTTATAAAAAAAAATTCATGTCCTTTAAAATTCATAGAATATTTAGTGTATAGACTGAAAATTTTATTTGAAATGAAACGCATTTAAGATAAAATATTTTGCGAGATTTGTTTGTATTTCATTCATGCACCCTGGACTCAAGATCAGAATTTCCGAAGTATTTAAGCCTTATGTATAAGATGAGATTCATGTTAGTCAAACTAAATATTTTTATCATAATGAAAAAAAAAAAAACTTCTAATCAGATACTTTTATCCAATTTGATAGCAAATACATTTCGAAAAAATTCAATTATTGAAAAAAATCTCCTTTCATTTAAAAAGCATGATTCATTTATACTACGAATTGCCAATATTGGATTACATAATTAGTTTTTTAGAAAAATTAGCTAATCAGAAAGTATACTATTCTTTACAGATATCAATTGAGATGTGAACAAATGATTAATCATTTCTGTTTTTTTTTTTTTTTTTTATTTAATCGAAAACTATTTTTATATAAAATTAATAATCAAGTGGCTTAAAAACATTTAAAAAATAATCTTATCACATTTTGAGTATTACCAAAAATTTGTCATTTTATTATATTTATTCCTGCCCTACTCCAAGCTGTTAGTCGAAAACTCTGATCTTACAATAATATTTTACTTCATACTTTTTGTTATGTGGTGAGATTATATTAATTTCAGAACCTATGGTTAGGTAATAAATAAAAAATAATTTTAATTTAGCAAATTTGAAGTTGGTTTTATAATTCAAATTTTTTTTTTTATCGAGCTATCTATGTTGGAAACTAGAAAAATCTGGAAAATAATTGGCAAATGAATTATTAATTAGATCAATATGAACATATAAAATTTGGATTTCACTTTTTATCTCTTCTTAAAACATTAATGAACTTTATAAACAAATAAAATATGTATACACATTTACAGCCATGTAAATAAAAAATTAAGTCAATGAAAAAAATGTGTGTTTCTAAAGAAATTAAAATAACAAAATAAAATCCTTTTTTTTTTTATATGTGCGTTATCTCTTATCAATGTCAGTGAATTATCAAAATCCCCCCTATTGAAAATATTTCCTAAAAATAGAATTCATTTTATAATAATTTACATAATTTAAATTTTAAGAAATTTGGATAAATACTTCCATGATAATTCCCTGTCACTTGAGGAAAGAAAGTTCAATAAATTTAGATCGAAACATAGGGAGTTTTATTAGTGAAGATAGTGCTCCCTGTTAGTGCCTCCTGTTTGCATTTTTTGCTGCTTCATTTTTAAAATATTGTTTATTAGGTCCATATTGTGTATTTATTTTTTGATAATTAATTTTTATTTTATTTTTTTTTAATTATGTACAGGCCTACTGAAATTGAAAATCCACTCTCCTGGATTTATAATTAAATTTCCTTTCTTTCGTTAATTAATTTAATATTACATACAATAAAAAAGGGGTACGCTTAAACGCATACCATTCTAACTAGTAAAATTTTTAATTGTAAGCATAAATATAGCCTTAATGATAATTTAATTAAAATTTCACGAAAACTATTTGTAAATATACTAAAATGTTAAAGAAAATCGTAACTTGAGCAGAAATTTACTCTTGATTTTTTTTTCTAGATATTTTTATTAAAAAAATCTGGTGTGACTGGTCGCACAGCACACAACTTTCTCTTAGCTTCGGTAATTGAAAGTTGTGTTCTGTGCTTGTCACACCAGATTTTTTTGTGTTGAGATATATTTAGTTTCCGCCGATATAAAATATAAGATATGGAAAATTTATAAACATGGGAAAATATTCATATTTTGTTACCATGGCAACCATTTCTCCTATCTTTCCTATAAAGTACACAAAAGTAAAGTGTGCTTCAAAAGATTTCAAGGGCAAAATGAGAATATACATTTTAAAGAATATCTAAAAAAATAATTGATTTTTGAATTTTAATCAAAATCGTTGAGCGAATTTTGAGAAAATCGAAAAAAACTGAAAAAGTACTTCAGTAAAGTACTAGTACTCTTTGTCTGATTTTTGTTCAAAAGCTTCGTATCAAGTCCCAGTCACTTAAATATAAAATTTCAACCTCATAGCTCTTTCCGTTCTTGAGATATTTTGTTCACAGGCACACACACACTGACACACAGACAGACCATGTCACGAAAGCTACTTTTTTGGATTCTGGGGATCTCAAAACGTGTATATCCATCAAAATCTCGACATCGAATTTTTGACATGAATCCAATGCTTTTCTCTCTATATATATCATATCATATATCATATCTCTATATATATCATATTACATATATACATAGGTAAGAGAAAGTAAAAATAATTAGATCGCTGATGGGAAAAATGTTAATTGAAGAAATATTAATAGTATAATTTCTCTTTCTTACAAGTTTCTGTCTATAGGCTCTAAACTTGATCCAGGTGATTTATTTTTTTTTCCATTCCCTTTTTTTTTTTATTAATAGTCTATCTTTTCCGTTTCTACTGTTTCCTATGGATTTATGTTTTCTTTTTTTCCAGACTTTCTTTAAAAAGTTTTTACCTTAAGATAAACAATTCCGTTATTTTAATTTTTTTTTTTTTAATAACTTTTTTATAGGCATAATAGCCTCTCTATTGGAGCTTCCATGTCTATAAGAGGGGCATAGAAAAAGGGTTTTATAAAAGGATTTACTTTTTTTTTTAAAGGTGGGATTATAGCTTCCTGAATTTAATTATACGATATAAGTCCAGGATGAGGCAATGAAATGTAAGAAGGAAATTTAAAAATTTTCACAAAACCTAATGAGTGGGTAATCTCTTTTTACTTATCAAAGATTAAATAATACTTCTAAAAGTATTTATTATTTAATAGTGAAAAGTGTTTATGAAGTTGACAATTCACGATTTATTTTTTGTGAGATTTTTTAATTATTTACATTTTTAGTTTACTTTTTTTTCAATCTCAAAAGTGCCATTCTCATTCTAATTTCTAATAAGATAGAATAAAAGGCATGTTTTTTTTTTTTTTTTTAATATTTTTATTCAACTATAGTAGGCTATTTCTCACTTTTTAGAGAAGAATGTTTAAAACTGTTGGATAACGTGTTTCAATAATTTTTTTTTCTCCAAATTTTTTGTTGAAGCTCTGATATAGACCCCAAAAAGACTTTCAAAAACAGCAATTTTGACAATTTTTTTTTTTTTTAATTGTAAAAATAAAAAATTATGAAAAATTAGAATTAACCTGAGATTGAAATTTCACCTTTTATGAATATAACATCACAGCTATAAATTGTAACCTCTAATGAAGTAATCGCAAAAAATTTTATTTTTTTGGAAATTGTTCATTAATTAATTTCTAGATATTCCTTAAGTAATTTCTAATTAACATAATTAAAAATTTTGTCAAAATATAGGTATAAGCTTAGTTGTAATTTATGAGAAATTATTTGATTTTGTGATAGCAACTAGAATATGACAAATGGTGGAAAATATAAATGTTGAAACTTTTTCCTCTATTTTAAAAAAAGATTAATTAATTTTTTAATTAGTAAGGGACTTATTGAACACTCTATAAGAAACGCCTATATCATTTATCTCTTATCACTCTTAGTCAATCAAACCTTTCTTGTATTTATTCAATATATAATTTATTTTGAAGGTCGTTCATATAAATATTTTTAGAGAAAAATATTTTTTTCTTTGAAAATTTTTTTTTTATAAAAAAAGCCAATATTGAGTAAATTAACATTGAAATCTTTCTGTTCATGCTACTCAAATATGAATTAAATTCAGGTATTCTAATATTATATATTGAGTGAAAGAGAGCAAAGTCATATGGTGATAACAACAACAACAACAACATATTCATTTTGTTTTAATAAAATCTCTCTCATTTCAGAAATTTGAGATGAATTGAATTAAATGCCTTTCGTAGAGGTCCGATCAATATAAGCCATACAAGTTAGTCTTCCCCACCCAGGAGCACCACCCCAGCCTTTTATACGCAGTTCCTTTCAAAAATAAACATGTGGGCCCTTAAATCGAGCCCGAGGTTGCCACTCGAGGAAATTTTCATTCAAAAATAAATCTCCGGGAATTTAATTCAAAAAGGGAATTAATTAATCATCTTAGAAATGAAAGACTAACCATTAACAAAAGGCGATTCTATCTTATTTGATTTCATTATATTTTAAATGAGCGGATTTGAAAAATATATTAATATGATATATATATGGACAAAATTTGGAGCACAAAAATTTTTGTTGTTGTTAATTTTTAGAAATATTTAAATAGGGGATAAAACAATCAATTATTATTTCCGATTCTAGGAATAAAAATTTCATTCTTGTAGTGAGTCCCCTCCCCCCCCCTATGTCTTTTACTCTCACACAATCACAATGAGAGATCCCCAATCACAATGAGATTCTTCCCCGTTATATCACGTCGGATATTTTTTCAGAGAGCTGTCTCCGCTTATCAGCATTACATTATCATCCTTCGCCTCTCCAATATTCCAAAAATAACTCGATAACTAGTTTATAATTCTAACAACGGAGGTTGAAATCCTTTTAATTGGGAAGGAAATTGCAACTCACCTCAATATAATCACAAGAAGATTACTCTCGCCAAACTGTTCTTGAAGAAAGGAAGAGGGGCATTTTCTGAAAAACAAAAAAAACAAAAGAATAAAATATATTTTTGCATTCAATAAATCTTATAATAATTGCTTTTTTTACTTTCAGATTTACTACAAATTAGAAAATGTATTGTAGTCGTCAAAAAATTCGACAGAGAGATTTTGATGATTCTCAACGTTTTAGATCTACTTGAATAAAAAAAAAAAATTATTACTTTACCAAATAAGTTTTTTCAAAAATTTCGAAATTTGTAATTTTTTTTTCTCAACAAATTATCAACAAAGAAAAATACTCCGTCATGGAAATTTTTTGTTTCTTATCTAAAAACTAATCGTTTTCAAAAAAAACGTGAAAGAATAAAAAATTTTAAAAATAGTGTTTAGTAGTAGGGGTAATTCTAACAAGATTTAAAACTTAAAACAAAATGAATATCAATGTAGCCTCTGAAAACTCAAAAACCTTAATTAAATCTTCCCAATTAAAAATTTTTTCAATTAGAATTTTTAATCATTACTAGTTGAAAAATAATTTTTATTATTTGAAAAATTTGTTATGCCTTTTGAAATCGAAGTCAAGGACGATAAATTATACATGTAAATATTATTTATTTAGATTATTTTAAATAAATTTTTCACTCCGAAATAGTAAAAATGTCCCTTGGGATATGAAGTATACAAGGGGGAAAAAACTATACTTCCATTAATGTAATTAGAAACAATAGATGACCTATCATCCCATTTCTTTTAGAGAAATCCTAAAAGATAAATTCAAAGGACTCTTTTGTCTTTTAATTAAAACCTTTGAAAGTATAGAAAATAAAAAAAAAATCAATATACCTCTGGATATATTAAAATCCTCGTTCTTTATTTTGTGATCAATAGCGTAGCTAGTAGGTTTATTATTCATGGAGGTAATACAAAAAATTTTTCTTTAAGGCCATCACTCTCTTTGTTCCGAAATTTTATTCCCATAATATTCTTTTTATATCTATTTGCATGTAACTATCTTTTTATAACTTTAATTTTTATTTATAATTTTTTGAATCATCTTTATCTAATTGGATGGATGGCAACCATTTCTCCTATCTTTCCTATGAAGTACAAGAGTAAAGTGTGCTTCAAAAGATTTCAAGGCCAAAATGAGAATATACATTTTAAAGTATATTTATTTATGAATCTTAAACAAAATCGTTGGAACGAATTTTGAGAAAATAAAAAAAAAAAAAAAAAAAACAGAAAAAGTGCATCAGAAAAGTACTAGTACTCTTTGGTTGATTTTGTTCAAAAGCTTCATGTCACGTCCCATGGGGGTACCTAACTTAAATATAAAATTTCAACCTCCTAGCTCTTTTCGTTCTTGAGATATTTTGTTCACAGACAGAAAGACAGACAGACCATGTGGCGAAAATCACTTTTTTTGGATTCAGGGGACCTCAAAACGTGTATATCCATCAAAATCTCGATATCGAATTTTTGACATGAATACTTTTTCTATATATATATATATATATATATATACATATATTACATATATACATAGATAAGAGAAAGTAAAAATTAATTATCCAGCTTATTTTTTCAGAATTTTTTCTGAACTTTACAAATTTTTTTTTTTATATTTAATATCCCCTGATCTTTAATATTCAGGCTACTGTGTTGCTATTAGCATGGTTAATCGAGTTTCTACTATAATTATAAAATAAATTTATTTTAGAAAAAACCCGCTAAGTTAATATATAAAACAGCGACGATTTGAGAATTATTCAATTTTTTTTTTTTCAAATATAAATAAATTCTATTTTTTCAAGCAATTTTATGATTCATAATTAATGAAAAATCCCAGTCGATATGGAATGGGGAGGGTTTAGATCCAGAGGTCTTTGATGCCTTTAAGGCTGCCTTTTTCAGGCCCCTTGAAATTTTCCCTCCTCTCGTTTAAAGTCTCTTGTTAAGCTTTGGGCTATGTACTTAAACCATACAAGCCTGAATAAGTTCTCTAATAAAATCGTATAGGGCAAGTTTTTCGACCCATCGGGCTCGAACTTTATGGTTGGCGTAAAAAGAAAAAAAATAGACATTAATTCTAAAATCCATCTCGACGAATTGATTTTTTTTTATTTTAGTACCAACTTTTTACAATTCTGTTGAAAAGTATTTTATAAGCAAAAAAATATTAATATAAATAAATATTAATAGAGTACTGTGTAAGTCTACAGCTAAGCAAAATTTTTATCACTTAGGATGGAAGGGAATCATTAGCTGAAGTTAAGTAGTTGTTATTTATGATCTGCTAAATTTAAAATTAAAGTATTTTAGTGATTAATTCGAACATATTTCGGGTGCCAGTTCTTTTGGCAGGCAGAGATTTTTCCAAGACAATTCTACCTGTTAATTTGAAGACTTAAAAGAGACGAAGAAGACTTAAAATTTGCACACTGTTAGATATTTAAATTAAATTGAATAAAAGCTTAGGTAGAAAAAAAAATTATTTCAGAGAAATAAAGTAATATCATTTGCAATTTAATCTAATGTCAAGGGCGGATACAAGGGGGGGGGGGTAAAGGGGGTAATTACCTCCCTGAGATTTGAAAAAAAAAAATACTTTTTTTTGAAAAAAAAATGTATTTTTAATGTAAAATTTTAAAAATTAATACTTAAAAATTTGATTTGTATTTATATTCTGGCAAACACAAGTACAGAATGCGCCTTTAAATTACCGAAATTAAGAAAAAAATGTGTGCTGTGCGCCCAGGCACACCAGATCACCTCCCTCCCCCCCCCCGAGAAACACCTCTGGATTCGCTACTGTCTAATGTAATGTATTTTCCATTCAATATGAAGCATGCAAAGTTCTTAAATGGGGTATTAAAATTTTTATTTAGAATCTATCCACTTCTTAGGGTCCCGGTTATTTCTCTTTCTGGACAGCCTTAAATGTGCAGTAAGTAGTAGGTTCAGGTGAAATCTTTCTTTTCTTTTGGAAAACAAACAAAAAAAGGGAGATCTGGCTTGTAACATTCGTATAGATAATTCCAAATTTTTATTCGGCAATAAATAATAGCCTACTTGGGGGGCAAAAACCGTGAGCAATAAAATTTTTTCTAAAATTACGCCCCGTTAATCAAAATAAACCTTAATACATAAAAGGCTGCGCTGTCTTACTTTTTATTTATTTATGAAATATCAAACTTTTGACCAATTTAGAATAATTTATTCCTTACGATTATAGCTCTATATTATTGATTTACTATAGGCTACCAAACTTTTTTAAAAATAACTTCAAATATAATTTATTCTTTAAAAAAAAAAAACCTGATATGACCTGAATCTAATAAGTTTTTAATTTTATTAAAACAAAAATAGAAGAGCATATAAAATTTATTTAAACTAACAAAATAACCACAAGTAGAAAACACATGGGTGGGACTTAATATTGTTCCTCACTGTACATCCCTATAGGGATATATATCTATAGATATCCCTGACATATTTAAGTAAAACACGAATTGCTAAAGAAGTGTGATTTTTTTTTTTTAATTTCTATAATTTATATTAACTAGTTATCAAGACGTCAATTTGTCTAGTTACAGAGTATTATATATAAGTATCCTAAATGCAATTAAAAGTCTCCCACATTAATAAAAATATTACGCTTCAACAAAGAACTATATAATTTTAATTAATAATAAAAAATTATCTTATAATTTAATTTGTTTCTTAATCAGTTTTTTTGAGACTTAAACATCCGGAATTTCTCAATGAGCGGACCATTCGTGGTATAAACCTAAATCAAACCTAGCCAGCCTGCTAACGGGTGAGATAAATAAATAAAAAGTCAAGTTTTGAATTTTGACAGACACATAGTCAAATTGAATGTAAAGACCAATTTCTCTCTCGCGGAAGTAAAATACTAGTTTATTTATAATAAAAAAAAAAAAAAGTAGAAAAGGATCTACTGTCCCAGTTTATTTTGATCAGCATAATATGAATATCAATCAAAAGCATATAATATTAATAAAAAAATTTTAAGGAGATATTTGTTAAACTGGTTTAGTATCTCATTAAAAAGTTTCGCAAATTAAATTTTTAAACTGTCACAAAAAATTTTTACGTGTATCAAAAATTTTTTTTATCATGAGTTGTTGAGAAAAAATCCGATAATTAAGTCTCATAAAGTTCTCATGGACTTTTACTTTCTCTATATACGGTATAGTCAGTGTGTAACTGTCTGTCTGTGTAAAAATTATCTCAAGTACGAAAAGAGCTAGGAGGTTGAAATTTTGTATTTAAGTTATGTATTCCCCTGAGACGTGACACGAAGCTTTTAAACAAAATTGACCAAAGAGTACTTCTCATTTACAGATGTACTTTTTCAGTTTTTTTCGATTTTTTCAAAAATTTGCTCCAAAGATTTTGATCAAAATTCAAAAATCAATTATTTTTTAGATACTTTTTAAAATGTATATTCTCATTTTGCCTTTGAAATTTTTTGAAGCACACTTTACTCTTGTACCTCATTGGAAAGAGGAGAAAAATGCTATGGCATCAGAATATAAATATTTTCCAATTTTTATAAATTTTACATCTTGAATTCTAGTATATCGGCAAATAAATATATGGCAACACAAAAAATCTGGTGTGACAAGCACAGAACACACGACTTTCTCATACCATTGGTAAGAGGAAGTTGTGTGCTGTGCGACCAGTCACTCCAGATTTTTTTCTGAAATTTAAATTCCATATGTGAATAATTATATTCTTTTTAATTATTTGAAACAAAAATTCCGTTCTTTGTTTGGATTTTTACCTAATAAAGATATATACATTTTTTTAAGTATTTAAATTTATTCGCTGTTTATTTATTTTTACTTGAGTAGTACTATTAAATGTAAAATTGCATTTATTTTATTTTTAAACTTGTTCTTGAACATAAGCATAAAAAAATATAGTAGACACAAAGGACATTTGATTGAAAAAGAAAATTACAATTGTTTTAAAATAGAAAAATAAGAATCTAAATGGAATACAAATATTAGATTTTTTTATACTTATATAAATAAATGATAAGCTTCAGCTTGGCCTGATTGGAATGAGGGAAGTATTCAGAAAAAAGCGACTCCGCCCGAGAGAGCTGACCATACAGTGCCGCTACAGTTCTTGGTAAGACTCGACCCTCTGGGGATTTTGAGCAGGGGCTTTATATGAATTTATGAATGTATTTATATTACAGCACCAGAGAGGGATGTTAGATTACACAAACAAGGCCAAGTAGCCTATTTAATATTTAATAAAAATTAATGTATACTGAACAAAATAAAGTGGGACAGTAAAATAAACGTGGAGTGCATGTCTTAAACTTGGAAAATTATCATGTAAATATGTACAATAAATAAAATAAAATATAAATAATTTTTGCAGGGAATTCTTTTTTTCCGTGGAAACCAAATTCGACCCGTCAATAGTAGGAATATAAAAATTTCATTAAAGGAAAAATAAATTCTTGCATAAAGAACAAGTATTTTTTTTTTTTTTTATATTGCATTTGTATTTAGAACAAATGACCTTGTGGCCAAATCTAAATAATTTTAAAAAATTTATATTTATCTACTCTCTCGAAATGAATCAATTTTGTTAAAAATCGAATACTTTCATATATAGGGTAAGAGAAAGTAATAATATTATCGATTCTTTCTTCAAATGTCCATCTATTCATAAAGTTCTTTAAAACAAGTTGGTTAAATCAAATTATATGTTCAAAATTAAATGCTAGTAATTGAAAATTGTATTCACTGATTTCATACCAGATTTTTTGAGTTGATATCGCAATTATTTTTCCTATATTTTCAATGAATGCAATAGTGAAATGTGCTTCAAACAATTTTTAGGATAAAATAAGAATAAGAGACATTTTTCTTTTTTTTTAATTTCATTTAAGGCCTTTTCGGCATCGAAAGCCTTTTAGACCCCGCCACTATTTATTTCACCTGGATTGGTAGCCAATCCAATTGAAATAATTATCCCTATGGGGATTTACATGTTAATTTCGATTCAAAATGGGGCAGTGGCGTAGCGAGCTTAACTCACGCCCGGGGCACAACACCTTTTTAGCGCCCCCCTCCCCCATTCTAAAACCATATAATATTATATGTAAAATATACAAAATTATTATATTACACTGGCACTAAATTTAAAATTTATACTAACAGGGGAAACTATCTCGACACCAAAAATCTGTGTCCAGCACGGTGCACAACTTTTTCTTACCGAAGAGTAAGAGAAAGTTGTGTACTGTGCGCCAGTCACACCAGATTTTTTATATACGTAAGTTCCCAAGATATATGATTCCTGATTAGGAATACTAATAAATTTTTATTTTACAAATTTATTTTGATAAAATTTTATCATCAATAATCTCTGTAAATAACGAATTATGCATACAGATTATAGCAAGCTATACGTATACCTTTAAACTATTGCATAAATTCCCTCTTCTAAATCCTTCAGGATCTATAGGCCTATAGCTTTCCAATCATTTAAAGATAACGTCAACAGGATTGGATAATAAATCATCATCAGATCTGATGGAACTTAGACTGCTTTTGGGTAATTTACTAGAACCCTTTAACGTAGTAAGAAAATGGATAACAGTTTTTTTTAATATAATTTAATACTTTAGGAAACGAAATATATTTTCCTCGTTCAATATTCAATATTGCATGTTTAGAAAGCCGAGTAAACGTTTATTCTAGTGTGCTAGCATTTGCTTCTGTTTGTTATTGTTGATGTTGTGTTGTTGTTGATGTTCGTATTTCCCTGGGTTAGTTAAATACCTTATTTTGTTTGCTACGCAAAATGTATTTTTCTCATTTAATGTTACATACGATCGTTATTTTTTGAATATATGTGTTTCTTCGATATATTGATTTAAAAAAAAAAATGAAATATCAAAAACTTTTAGATTATTTTCAAAGTTAATTAAAATTTGGTTATTTTTTCTTGACGGGTTTAAAAGTTCCCAAATTTTTACTTTCTCTCCTATATATATATATATAGTGAGAAAGTATTGAATTCGTGTCGAAAATTCGATGTCAAGATTTTGATGGAAATGCACGTTCCCCTGAGTTCGAAAGAGTGGTTTTTGCAACATGGTCTGTCTATGTGTCTGTCTGTGAACAAAATATCTCAAGAACGAAAAGGGCTAAGAGGTTGAAATTTTATATTCAAGTTAGGCACCTCTCTGGCACGTGTCACGAAGCTTTTAAAAAATCAATTATTTTTTAGATGTTCTTTAAAATGTATATTCTCATTTTGCCATTGAAATCTTTTGAAGCACACTTTACTCTTGTACTTCATAGGAAAGATAGGAGAAATACTATGGTAACAAAATAAAAATATTTTCCCATGTTTATAAATTTTACATCTTGAAAATGGCATGTTTCGTATTGTCGGAAACTAAATACATGTCAACACAAAAAATTTGGTGTGACAAGCACAGAACACAACTTTCTAATACCAAAAGAAAGAGGAAGTTGTGTGGAGTGCGACCAGTCACACCAAATTTTTTCATATTGTCAAAAAGGCAATTTTTCGTTGTATTTGCGTAAACAAAATTTAATTTTACTGAAAATGTTTTTTTTTTTTTTTTTTTTGTCTTTTTTGGAAAGGTTTTAATGAATAATGAGACTTCTTATATTTATATATACTCATTGTTAAAAAAAAATATTATGACACCCTGAAATTATTATTTTTTTAATTCTTTAATATTTTGAATATTTTTAAATAAATTATTCTAATTTTCAATAGATGACATAACACACGAGTGCAATACCCTTTTCACTTTTATTTCTCTATTTCTATTGAGAATGAAATAAAAATTGCTTTTTTTTTCTTTTTTTAATTTTCATCAACGGTTTCTATAATAATTATATAGAAGGTATTTTATAATCACCCACAAGTTTCGACATTTGGTGGAAAGCTCGTTATGCAGCTCTTGTGAATGTATGCATTTATTCGTTAAAAATTATAGATCATATCTCAATCCCTTTGGTCAATTTTATTCTATCCATTGTGACGACACACATCTTCCCTTTAAAAAACAATTTAATTTTTTTTTTTTTTTTTTTTTTATTTGCGACTCATTTCACAAAGATATTAGGGTAGTAAATAATTGTTTGAAAATTAAAATTAATTAATAATACTAATATTTGTAAGGGTGCTTCAGCCTGGGTTCTCAGGAAGGGTTATGCAAAAAATGACCATTGAACTGTAAAATGATTTTTTTATTTTATTTAATTCGCTTATTAAAGAATATAGCCAAATTTATCGACAAAAATTTAATTGGCTATCAATAAAAATTGAAATAAATAGAGACGGGGTCTAAATGACCTCCGATGCCGAAAAAGACCTTAAATAAATTTAAAAAAAAATCATTTTGAATTTTAATATATCGCCAGAAACTACCTAGAAAATATAAATCGACACAAAATTGTGAAAGCACAGCACACAACTTTCTCTTAACAAAGGTGCGACCAGTCACACCAGATTTTTTCACCTGTGATTTGTTAGAAAGGGCTTTATTCTTTTAAGGGATTTAATCCACTTCTGGGCTTGGGCGATTAAAGAGATTAAATCTTCTATTATATTCCTTTTATTATTTTTTGTTTAATTATTTCATATTATATGTATATTTTTTATATGTAACAGTTACATTATACCAATGTTATATATTTATATATGTTGTCAATGGACACTGTAAAAAATTATTTCATATTTAATTTTTTTTTTTTTTAACTACAGTAATATGCAATAAAAAATATTAGGTACATTAAATTGATTAAATGCAAAATTTTATCAAGGTATATGCTTATTGTTTGAAGATGAGTCATTTCACATTTTTTTCTTATTCTTTGTTAGCTATTGATTTTAGCTTAACCTTACTCCAAGTGCTTTTTCTCCTCCCTTTTTTTATGCCGTTTGTAAAAAGTATATTGGACATAGAAAATTTCCAACCTTGAATTTTTGGCATATCTCTCACTCTCAGTAAAAAGATAATTTCAATATCTAAATTCGAATGAAAATTATGAAAAAAATAGACTAAAGTATTTTTTGTTAAAAGTATTTGAGCTTAAAGAGCTGTGATTTCCTGTCTACCCGCATATGGGATCAAAACTCACCAATCATTAACAAATGTATAAAGTCAGAAATTTATTTTAGATAAAATCACTCGCAAGTACAAAATAATAAGAGCTCTAGCTAGAACCCATTGAGGATCTATCTTCATGGATAATTATAAATTTTTATTTTGATATCCATATAAGCTTACATTTTTTAAAATCCCTTATTAAAGGTGAGAAGCTGTTCCAATTAATTTTGTTCTATACTATATCGACCGCATGATATAATTCACTTTTCTAATTTTAATTAGTTCATTGACCTGAACGAAGTCTCATAACGATTTCATTTCAATGTACCTAACTCTTTTTATTTTAATTATCAATTACTATTATTTAAAAAAAATAAAAAGTTGAGTATTTTCTATTTTAATAATTGTCAGGAAAGTGACCGAGTGAGTCATCCTATTCATTGTCCTCTATTTTCCTAAATATGTGCCATGACTCATCCTTCCTTTTTTTCACAGAATTTCTCAACACACCTGGAGTCCGAGACTAGACATATCGGTTGAAAAATATATTGACCTAGAGGAAATTTATTTTTTAACCGATAATTAAAGAGGAAATGTTTTAACGAAAATTTTAATTATTAGAAGATCTGTGATAAATAGTGAGAAATGAAAATTTATATAAATTTCAAGTTTCAACCGGAGGCTCTAGTTGAAACATTATATATAAATGAAAATTTAAAAATTTAAAAAATTACAAACACTAGGTTATAAATTACAAAATTAACATTTTTAACAATTATAAGCATATTTCAACACTAATGTGTTATTCTCAGCAGAAAATTTATTATTTTGGACCAGACACTTAGATGCATTAATAAAATATTATTGGAAATAATTTCATAATTTGTAAACAAATAATCTACAGGTCTTAGACTGATCGAACACAAATTGAGCAAAACGTTTTCGAACAAAACGTTTTGTCCAAGAGCAAAACGTTTTGTTTAATGCCAACGCACACCGATTGAGCAAAACTTGGTTTACCAAAGTAAAAAAGTTCCTTGTGCGTGAAGGGGGTAGAAAATGTGAATTCGAAAAAAACTAAAAAAGTACATCAATAAAGTGTAGAGTGCCTACTTAAAACAATTTTCAAAAAAAAAAAATTGCTGATATACTTTTTAAAGAACATCTAAAAAATAATTTATTTATAATCAAAATTTTAAGACCAAATTTTGAGAAATTCAAAAAAAAAAGTACTTTAAAGTATTAGTACTTTTTGGCCGATTTTGTTCAAAATCTTATGTTAACTGTCCGGAAGAGTATCTAACTTAAATATATAATTTCAACCTCGTAACTCATTTTCTTTTTTGGACTCAGGATCCTCAAAACATGTATTTCCATCAAAATCTCGACTTTCTAAATAATATATATATAATCCATACGGTATAGGTAAGAGAAAATAAAAAGGTATCTTATTCTTGCAATTAAAGAAATTAGTAATTTTTTAATTGTCATTTAAAAGGTTTCACACCAGATTTTTGAGAATTCAAGTAGATTCCGGTGAATGAATAAGAAGAAAAGGATGATAGATGAATAATACGAGAGTGGGAGAGTGAGTTTTGGCATTTGTTTTGGTCTGGCGTTGCACAGAGAAAACCGTAAACAAGGTGCGGGTCGACAGGTCCCCTTTAAGTCAGAGCGAGAGAGCGAGAGAGAGGCCTGGTCGGTGTGCAGCCCTCGCAGCCCCAGCCCTGCATCGCTCTACCGCCCCTACGCTGTTCCTCACCAACACAACTGCAAGCATACAACTATTTCTCGTTTGCCCAGCCAACCAGTCCCAAACCAACCAAACCAACCTGCCTGGACCTGGTCCTATTCAATCCGCAAAAAAAATATAATTACTATTTCGAAGTTGAACTGTTGTGTATAATAATCGGCAATATTGACTTTATTTTCTAAATTTTGAAACGTGCAAAAATTATATAAAATAAAATTACTTTCAGTTCGGGGAATAAATTTCAAAATAATTAAATTTTTTTTCTTATAGTATTATTTGTATTTTTTATAATAACTTATATTTATTTATTATATGTATGTATTTTATATTATTGGCTCAACTTTTTCTGTCTAGTATTCATTAGCAAAATAATCGATTATTTAACGATTATTAAAAAATAATTACTATATATTCTATTATAAAAAAATAATCGATTAATCGATAATTCATTATTGGGTAAATAATCGATTATTTTTCGGCCAAAATCCAGTTTGAAAAGATGGGATGAGACTCGTATACTAAAAAAAAAAGGTCAAATGATTCTCGAAAGAGGGAAAAATGGAAATTTTGCTTAACTCCGGATTCAATAATCGATTAATCGATTATTTGTCTCTCCGGATTCAGTAATCCATTAATCGGAATAATCGATTATTTGTCTGTCCGGATCCAATAATCGATTAATCGGAATAATCGATTGTTTTTCATAATCGATTATTTTTTGCCATAATCGAACACACCTAGTATTCATGTATTTGTTTAAATATTTTTTTTTTTATAGTCTTTCTTCATATATAAACGGATAAATTTTATTATTAGCATGGAAAACTGCATTTCACTTGTATAACTCATAAATAGATGGAAATAAGGTAAAAAATTCCATACCAATAATTATTTGAATACGAACGAAACAGTAGTGTCTGAATCATTAAATAAATTTAAATTGATTAATTACCAATAAATTAATTTAAATAAATTAACATTTACAACTAGATCAAAAAACAAGAGATTTGTCACTAACCGAATAAGCTATAACATACTGTATATCTATAATTCTTAATTCTATACTTCTTTAGAAAAGAATGATTATAGAAAATAAATCTTAAATTTTTTCATATTTATTATATTAAATTTTATCAATCAACCGTAGGCACTAGATGAAAAAGTATGTATACATATAAAATAAAAAATTAATTATAAGTTTCAATGAAAAAAATTAACATTTTTAACATTGTGTGAGTTTTTTTTTTTTTTTTTTTTTTTTAAATAGATCTTTGAAGCTTATAACCGGGTGTTTTAATTTTTCAATTTTCATATGATCATTATTATATAAGACATTATGAAATGATTAATAAAATCTTGTCCAATACAGCTGATATTAGAACTAATAGATCAGAGATTAGAAATGAACTGAAAGATAAATTTTTGAGAGGCTAAAAGGATTGACCAGAGCAATTTAATTTATTTTGCAAATTATATCGATTGAACACTGATCATCTTCAGTATAACATTAATTAATTAACTGAAATTTTTTTTTTTTTTTTTTACTGATTAAAAAAAAAAAAATCCCCAATTAACCACTCTAACAATTTATTCAACATCTAAATCAAGATAATTTTTTTTATTATACAAAATGATAAACAATATATAAAAGCTCTAAGCTGCTGCTTAAACGGGGCTTATTAATAATATCACCTTTTGGAGCCTAATGAATAAAACCAAGTGCTTGTATTTTATAAACATATTTAATTAAAATTCGGCCACTTACTGCCGGGGGTTCCTGATTCAACTTTTTATCTCTCATTTAAATAAGGTTTGATTAACATGCCTTTCCATATTATTTATGTATACAAATGCCAAGAGTAAAGTGGTCTTTAGAAGATTTCAATGACAAAATGAGAATATACATTTTAAAGAGCATCTAAAAAATAATTGATTTATGAATTTTAATCAAAATCGTTAAAGCGAATTTTGAGAAAATCGAAAAAAACTGAAAAAAATACATCAGTAAAGTATTCTTTGGCCGATTTTGATTAAAAGCTTATTTTCATGCCTCAGATGGGTGCCTAACTTGAATATAAAATTTCAACCTCCTAGCTCAATTCCTTCATGCTTTAAATTGAACCCAGACAGACAGACAGACATGTTGCGAAAATCACTTTTTTTGGATTCAGGGGACCTCAAAACGTGTATATCCATCAAAATCTCGGCATCGAGTTTTTGACATTAATTCGATGCTTTCTAATCACTACATATATTACATATTACATATATAGGCCTAGATAGTTAAGAGAAAGTAATAATCTGAAATAAATTACAACTTTTATAATAATATTATTAATAATAAATAATATAGGTAATTATATTATAATAGCCGGGAAAACCTAAGACTTTAACAGGAAATATATTTTACTTATCATATTTATTATTAGAAAAAATTAATACTCATACAGTATTTTATTATATAAAAATTAGAAAAATGAATAATTAGGTAGGACTATATGTACTTGAATTTTTCTGGTACCCATTATCAACCAAAGAAAAAAAAATCTGGTGTGGCTGGTCGCACAGCACTTTCTTCAAGTAAGAACCTTTGGTGAGAGAAAGTTGTGTTTTGTGTTTGTCACACCAGATTTTTTGTGTCGACATATATTGAGTTTCCGCCGATAGATTATAAACATGGGAAAAATATAGACTATATATTTTTTTACTATGACCACCATTTATCATATCTTTCCTATGGAGTACAAGAGTAAAGTGATCTTCGTAAGATTTCAATGTCAAAATGAGAATATACATTTAAAAAGAATTGATTTATTAATTTTAATCAAAATCATTGGTACGAATTTTGATCAAATCGAAAAAAAAAACTGAAAAAGTACATCAGTAAAGTACTAGTACTTTTTGACCGATTTTGTTCAAAAGTTTTATTCCACGTCTCAGAGGTGTACCTAAATTAAATATAAAATTTCAACTCTTTTCGTTCTTGAGATATTTTGTTCACAGACACACAGATAGACCATGTTGCGAAATCCACTTTTTCGGACTCATGGGACCTCAAAACGTGTATATCCATCAAAATCTCGACATCGAATTTTTGACATGAATACAATAATTTCTCTATATATATATATTATTAACATATATAGATAAAAGAAAGTAAAAATTCGTCTCCTCTAATTTGAAACCAGCAATTTTTATACTCTATGAACCTAAACATAAAAATTTTCTAATTTAATCTCAAGATTCTAAAATCAAAATTGTCGGGAGAGACTCGGAGACATATACCAGAAATATGCTATTATTTAACTAAGCCAAATATTTAAATACCCGTATGCATTTTATAACCAAGAGGTAAAAGACCATTTAATATTATGTTTCTTTAAAATAAATAAATAATAGATAATTATATTTAGAACAAGACAAAGAATACCACTATATTTATCAACTATTATATAATTTATTTTCATTAGTTTACTATTGAATATTCAGAAGAATGAAATAAGTAGTAAGGTATGTCCGAGATCTTTCTGGTCTGATAATAGTACTATATACTACCACTTATTAACTATTATTTTTAAAATATCATATGGGCCTATTTATATTATTTCAATTTAAAAAATTTGGTCTGACTGGCACACAGCACACAGCTTTCTCTTACCTTTGGTAAAAGAACGAATTTTGAGAAAATCTAAAAATCAGTAAAATACTAGTAATCTTGGTCCGATTTTGATTAAAAGCTAATTATCACGTCTTAAGGGGGGGGGGTGCTTAACTTAAATTTAAAATTTAAACCTCACAGCTCAATTCCTTTATGCTTTAAATTCAAAACAGACAGACCATTTCGCGGGACCCATTTTTTTGGATTCAGAGGACCTCAAAACATATATTTCCATGAAAATCTCGATATCGAATTTTTGACATGAAACCAATACTTTCTATTTATTAACATATAATATATATGCAAGAGAAAGTAAAAAAGGGAAATTTGAGTAGTTTTAGTTGACAGACAAGCTTAATTTATTGTTAATACCAATAATGAATTTTAAAATCACAAATTCGTGACTTAAAATAACTTTAACACAAAATTTTCAAATAAAATGAAAAGAATATGAACTAGGCCTAATATTTTGAAAAAATGGTAACTTATACTAATCCAACTACAAATAAATAAGTAAAATAAATAAATAAACAATCAGGGGGGGGGGGGGGGGGAAAAAAAAAAAGGGGGGAAAAAAAAAAGGGGGGGGGCATCTAGAAAATCATTTTTAGAGGCCTACACGGAGAATAATGTTGGTTTTATAAAAGCATTTTAATTATTTTAACTTCTCCGTTTTTTTTTTTTTTTTTTTTTAATTTGGATAATTATTTTTTTTTTTTATTTTCTATTCTAATGATTAAAATTTTCCTAGTTGGAAATTTCATGATTACATTCACTAAAAGTTACTATGTTAGTAAACTAGCTTTTAGTATGTATAGTTAAATAGTATCGAATAATTGTTAATCTATTAAATAAAAACGTTAATCGAAGAGAATACCCAAATGCACATTTAGGTTAATAGGTTTGATTTCGCATCTGTATATAACATACACTTTGAGCTACTTTTTTCTAGCTTTTTTTTTATTTAGAAAACTATACAAAAAAAATCCTTTTAATAAATATTAAATCACTATGCAATATCTCTTAAAGACTAACTGGAAAAATTACATTAAACAAAATGCCCAATGCAAACATATGAATAATTTTTTTCTTAAAATTTTAAAAGCTTAATAGTTTGACAAATATATACTACTTAAATCCTAGATTATTTTAATGATATAGAGATAAAATATCTAGGAAAAAAAGAGATTTAATGAAAATTTTATATGATTCGTTCAGAAAATTTTTGCACTCTTTACTTTTATTATTATAAAAATATAGTAGGCTATTTTAAACATGATAAATGAAAAACCTAAAGTGGCGCAATGTCATAATATATTTCACAAGATGGAATTCAGATAAAGATAATGATATAACAAATACTATATGTCAGAAAACCAGTAATGGTTACACCAAATATATTAAAGAAACACCTTTAGAAGGAAATCTCTATTTCATCTATTATTTTTTTTAAATTTTACCTTTGAAATTTTTCCTATAAAGAAGACATAGGCCTATATAATAATGCAAAATAAATATTTTTATTAAATCGACACTTTTAAGAATTCTAGTTCGAATTTAGTTCAAGCGATTAAATTAATTGGTCAAAATATGGTAGGTAAAATTAATTGTAATAATCTGGTGTGGCTGGTCACACAACACACTATTTTCTCTTACCTTCAGTAATCGAAAGTTGGGTTCTGTGCTTGTCACATCAGATTTTTTTCTTTCTAGATATATTTAGTTTCCACCGATATATTAGATTTCAAGATATAAAATTGATAAACATGGGAAAATATTTCAATTTTGTTAGAATGGTAACCATTTCTCTTATCTTTCCTATGGAGTACAAGAGTAAAGTGTACATTAAACAATTTTGTGGGCAAAATGAGAATATACGAACATCTAAAAAATAATTGATTTTTGAATTTTAATCAAAATCGTTAGAGCGAATTTTGAAAAAATCGAAAAAAGTTGACAAAGTACATCAGTAAAGTACTAGTACTCTTTGACCGATTTTATTTAAAAGCTTATTTTTACACCTCAGCGGGGTGCCTAACTTAATTATAAAATTTAAACCTTGTAGCTCAATTCCTTCATGCTTTAAATACACAAACCATTTCGCGAAAACCACTTTTTTTTATGCAGGGGACCTCAAAACGTGAATATCCATCAAAATCTCGACATCGAATTTTTTACATGAATCCAATACTTTCTTCTATAGATATATATCTAGGTAAGAGAAAGTAAAAAATTATTTAATTAATTTCAATATAGACTTATTGGTATAAATTTCGACTTGCCATCTTCAGAATTAGGCCTAATACAAACACTAGACTATTTATATTACTTCTGAAATATGTATCATCAATTATACCAATAAATATATTGAAACATATCCTCTAGTGTTTTTCATTGATTTTATTTACTTATAATGTTTCAACTAGATCCATCAGTTGTCAATTTAAATTTGATGGACCAAATATGGATCTCAAAAATGACTTCTCTTTTTTTCATAGGCCGAATTTTAGGACATACATATACTAGTGTTTTTTTATATGTATAAAATTATATAATATCTAAGACTTAATTAAATAATCAAAATCTATTTTATAATAATGTTCTTCTCTAAAGATAAGAATAAAATAATTAAGTTAAGAGCATTTTTTCTCCTGGTAGTTCAAAAAATTATTTGAAAATATATTTTTTAATTCGTCTAACTTATCATTTAATAATTAATCGTAGATAATTTTTTTATTTTATTTATTCAGACCCAGCTGCGTGGCAGATAGACTTTTGAAAAAATATATTTGGAGGCATTTTTCTATTTTCAAATCAAATATCAATAGGCTATTGCATCTGACTTGATTCAAAAAATTTATCAATTGACTTATTTCACTATTTAAAATAATATAGTCTGATTAATTGGGGAGAAAAAAAAACAACGTATTTTTATTCCACTAATTAAATTAACATATCAGCGGAAATATATGTAGATATATTCAATATAAATTATATAAAAAATCCCTACTAATCACAATTGTGTGGATTTTGTTCGTTAAACAGATAGACAAATTTTGTAGTTATTTGAAATTTTGATAAGAGCCATTGTTTTGCTAAAATATGGAAGAAATTTTTGTTATTTCTGAATAAATCTAAAATTGTTTTCTTACTATTTATAATTAATTTCACTTTCAATAATTCATGATATATATCAACTTTATTAAGGAAAAATTTTAATCTTTGTCCAAAATAGTGCCTGTTGTCGTTTTTTTAGATAGTTCTTTCCCGAAATTCTGAGCTCAGCGTTTAAAATAAATATATTTTTATTTTTACTAAAGTATAAAAAATATTCTTATTAGGCCTATATACGTAATTACAATATTAATTAAAAAAATAGTTTTATTTTCTCAAAAACCCAAATAAATATATTATTTAAAAAATTAATATATTTTTCCCTATAAAATTTAAATATAAAATGTAAGATTTTTTTTTTTTTTTGAACCCCGAATACAAAGGCCGCAGCCTCTTTCTTTTTTCCCTTCCCAGCTGTTAAGAGAAGCCAAAGGGACGAACGACCCTTAGGGCTGGCTGCCTGGCTCTTCCTATTCTTAATAATGGGAGCTCCCTTTAGAAAAAAAAAAAACAAAAAAAATGAATTCGTAAAATTAGTTAGTTTATTAAAAAAGTTAAATTTTTAATAGAGGATTAATAATTAGAATATAAATTTTGTTTAAATATGACATTAAATTAGACAAAAACGCGTTATAAGTTTATTATAGTTTCACGATACTATAATTTTATTTCTTCTAACTTATTCTAATTTTTTTCTAACTTATGGATGTTTAGGCCTATCAAATGCATTTTGCAGAGTCCAACGAAAAGTTTTGGCCTATCTTTAGTTTAATTAATATTTTATTAAAAATAGGGTAAAAGAAAGTAAAATACTAAAATTGTCTTTTATATTTATCATTAAATAGTAGAGGCCTAGGGCGGGGCTTTGCGTCTAGTATGAATATATATTTTATATTATAGGGTGGTCCAAAAAAGTTTTTTTTTTGTTTTTCAGTTTGACCACCCCATAACTTTGTAAAATGTATTTATAGTAATAACATTGTAAAATTTCAGTTTTATAGTATGAGAGTCCTAAATTGAGTGTTGTTTTTGGAATTTCTCTGAAAAATACTTGATCTTGTTTTTTTTTCTTCTATTTACTAGTCAGTTTCGTAAAATACTATATTTAAATTTAAAAAAAAAAAACCTTATTTTTGATGCATAATTTACGTGTTTTACTTAATATCCTGAGAAGTTCTTTTTAAGGATTTTTCATAAAATTAAGATATTTCAAATTGATGAGCACGCCTTTGTTTATAACATAGGGACCTGAAATTTCGAACACAAAATAGGAATGATAGGTGTAACAAAACAAAAGGGTGGCAGAACTTCAATTTGTCTATTTTAATTTTTTTTTTTTTTTTTTGCCATATAAGTATGCTTGGACCACTAATGTATAGACTAGAAAAAAACCGACGGAATATTTTTCTAGTATTGAATAAGTTGAACTTCAAATTTGAATATATTTGAAAGTTCAAAATAAATTGGACCCGCATTAACATTTGTTTAATAACATATTACTTACTATAAGATCTAAGCTTATGCGAAATCATAAATCAAGAAATAGTAAAAAGATTTCTAATTAATCCTTCATTTTAGGGCTTTACATATTAGAAATATTAATACCATATATGCAGTTAATTAAAAGTCTGATGTAATTATTATTACTAAAAATTAGTTAAGAAATTTTTATTAAATAATATAAATTGTAAAAGTTTTTTTTTCAATATTTTAACATCATATATTATTATATAAAATTTGACCATATACCTAAGGCAAACCTCGCTTGGCTACCATTGCTAGGCCAATGAATTAATTCTAGATTTTCAGTAGGCCTAATACTTTATATTTAGTAAAATTTAAATGTCATACAATTATTATAACAACAGTATAAAATAATTATTTTGGAATTTACAAAACCCAATATCCCTCGAGTGAGTGATATTAACAGTTATATTTATGGATTATTTATTAATTAAATTTATTACATTACTAATAAAAGAAAACTAAAAAGAAATTTATATTTACGCCTTGTACTTTCAAAAAAAAGTGCAGTTGGGGTGAAAAATTCTCTGTGATGTGTTAGTTTCATTAAACATCTTTATTCTATTTAATTTATATCACCTATTTGTTTTGATTGATTTTCTTAAATTTTTTAAAATTTTCAAATCTTAAAATGATTTTTGACGCCAAAACGCAGTTCTAGTATTTATTAAAAAGAATAATGGGCATGTAAAACCTAATCTATATCTTTAAACAACATAAAAAGAAACTAATGAGTATGTACTTAAAGTATTTATATAATACAATTTCTAATAATAATTTTAATATAAATATATTCAAATATCCTTGAACTCTATTCCTATAACAAGGAATATTGTAATTAAAACTAAAAATGATTTAGCTTATCATATTTTCGTTAATGATGTTGGACTTATGAAACACCCTGTTCTCTTTTTTTGCTTTATTTTTCGAAGTCTTTTATTTAATGAGATGTTTTTTGTTTTTGTTTTTTTTTTAACTTTCATTTTGTTAAGAGAATGAAAATTTATTTTTACACAAACAGTAAAGGGGATAGAGTCGTCTTAAGTTGAGAGAGAAACAATAATTTGGATAGTTTTAGAATTTATTTCTTTAGAAAACAAAACAGAGGAAAAATAATAAACATTTAATCAATATATTAATGTAATACTGTTTCTAATAATAATTCTAGTATAAATTTCTTTTTTTTTTTTTTTTTTGTTTTATTTAATCCAAGAATCCTCTGAGTTTTCAGTCCCCAAACAATGTTTGATATTTGGTAAAAAATAAATATCGCAATAATAATAATAATAATAATAATAGGCATAATAATAATAATAAGCCTGGCAATTAAGAGGAGGGGCTGCGCATGCGTCGCGAGGTCGCGAAGGCGGAGTCTGATCAGGGGGTGGGGGCGTGGCTTGGATGATGGCGGGTGGGGGCTGGGCCGTTGGGGGGCCGCGGGTCCAACATGGCGGCAGATCGAGCCGGGAGAGAGCACAGGACGGGTCGCATAGACACCAACCCAGGCTTGAAGCCACAGGACACCAACTGTCCGAGGGCTTGCCGTCGACTGAGTGGTTCCTGGCAAGTGCCGCGAGAGGGCAGCAGCCGCGCCGCCGTCGTCGCCGCCGCACATGGTGGGGGCTCTGTCGTCTCTCTTCTCTGTGTCTGTGTAGTGGCCTCTTGTTGTTGTTGTGCCTATCTCTCTCTTTCCCTCATACACACACACACACATACAAACACATACATTCTCATTTTGTGCCCTGTGTGTATATGTCTTTGTGTGGGTGTGTTTGTTTTTGATCAAGCGGGAAAACGCATGGAATATACAATCATTCCTTTAAAATGAGGTATATATAGATATAAGAAATATATATATATAAATATAAATAACCCACATTTTTTCCAGCAATGTCTAAAAAATCATATAATTAGATTTTTTTATTAATTATTGTTTATTTTTATTTAGTAAATTTGAGGGTATTAATTAACAAAAATTGCAATTTTTGTCATGCACTCTAAAAAAATTTTTCTACGGGCACCAAAATAATTTTTTTCAAAATAAAAATATCAAGAAATTTATGATCTAGAAGGGTTTAAAATGTTTATTATTATTAATAGTTTTGTGTATATATCCGGGATTTTATTAGCATCTGTTTCCTGTTCCTCCACTGACTTTATGTTTAACTCTAAATTGCTCAAAAATTCTTTTAAATTTTATATTCAGGAAATTATTTTTTAATGTCAGAAGAAAATCCGCCGCTTAGCGATCGAGCAACACTATATTTTTTGTAAAAGTGAATTTAGGGTACTAAAATCGGGGTTTTGCATGCATTCTCTAGATAAGTAATATTGATAAACTAATGTCACCTCAAAAAAAAATTTTTTTCATGTGTTCGGTCACCACTTAAAAATTTTAATCCAATGAAAACTGTCGAAAAAGCTTTCTAAAAATTTCCAAAGGTCCATTTCTCAAATTTTCTATTTTTTATTGCATATGTCATGATCTAGTAGAATTAATTTCTTAAAGTCAAAAAATTTTATATTTATAATCAAGAGAGAGAAATTCTGTATTAGTCTATTTAATACAAGATTCCACATATTCAATTTTCTATTTATTATTCAACAAAAATTATTCATAGCTTAAATAAAGTTCCATAATTTGATTAATTTTAATATTTTTTCTAAAAAAAATTATTTAACAATCTTTATATAAGATCCATCAAATGATTTGTATGATACTAAATCTTATTTCTCTCACAAAAACAGATTATTATTATTATTACTACATTATTTGGCATTTAAAAATGTGAATTGTGATTAGAGCTTTTCAAAAGAACGATGTAGTAACCGATCATGTGGAAGAATTCGAAATAAATATATTGCAGCCAAAAAATACTATTGGCCTGCTATATAAATATTTTATCGTTTTTCTATTTAGTGAAGTTTCCGGGGTATAGGGAGGTCATTTTTGTTAGTTATTTCGGTTTGAGGTTTTCAGTCTCCTGCGGGTTTTTCTGGGTCAAAGACCGAACTGATTTAAATGCCCAATTATAACATTTCAATGCCTTTTTTTTATAAAAACCTGAAAAATTGATAGACTATTTTTTTTTTAACTTCAAAAATTTAGTCCCTAGGTTTTCTGATTGTTTTTCAAAACAATAAAGTCAATCAGATAAGGAAAATGCAGATTTGAATTTTTTTATTCACTTCAATTGTATTTATAATGAAGCAATCAAGATATTTGAAACGTGACATATGCTACTTGTATAGTGAATTGCAATTTTAAGTCCTACTTCTGCGTTTTCTCATGTTAACAAATAAGAAATTTTTTTTCTAAAAAAAACACCAGGATATGGATATAAATATAAAGTCATCAGAAATTTTCAATAAAATTATGTAGTATTGGATCTTATTAAAGATTAATTATAAATCCATAAAAAAAAATCACAGATAGTATTCAGGTTTGAAATATTTTTTTTTTTTAAATATCTGTCTTTTCAGTTATTTGTCTCAGGGGTATACTGGAAGTCAAATCTACCCTGCCCCCCTCCAAACAGTTTAACTAAAAATCCTTTAAATTCTGCAATAAATATAAATTTTCGGTATAAAAAATACATAAATTAATAAACATTGCTTAATGGAATGTTCGTAAATTCAAATCAAATGAAATAAATAGAGACAGGGTAAATGGCCTTGGATGCCGAAAAAGGCAAATAAAAAAAAAAATTACTATTAATATTTGGTAGTCTCCACCCTCTACAATCTTTTCAACAAGAGCAATCTTTTTTTAAAGAAGATAGTTCTTTTAAACCAGTGAGGGGGCGCAGTGGGAAAAAGTCGTCACTTTTTCCATCAAAGCTGTAATTTATTGGCTAAATTTAAACTGGTAATCGTTGGCTCTAGTTAAAACTTTAAAATTAGATAACATTAATTAAAATTAATCAAAAACACTCTATATTGAATATTGACCACGTCATAGAATTCTCATAAAACTAGATGATATTTTGTGAATATATTTATTGGAGTAAATACGTGATACCTATTTCGACTACCAGGATGTCAACTTCAGAAGTAATACTAATACTAAGTATTATTAGAGCCAGTTTTCAGAAAATAGGAAAGTACATCTGTTAAGTAACTAGTACTCTCTAGCCGATTTTATTGAAATTTCTTGAGACACCTTTAAAATGGGCACTTAGCTTAAATATAAAATTTGAATATCGAGGGATTTTTTGTTTCAGAGTAATTCCCTTAACCTACATGTTTTGATATTTCACTTGAAATTCATTAAATTTATTGTGAAAAAATCCTAAATTCTATGAAGAGAAATTCCTGTTAACCCGAGTAAAATGATCTAGGGATACACATGCGCAGCAGGTCTGCATAGTGAACCTTGAGGGACTCACAGGGATATACACGTCCACACTAGGGACACACACAGTAGATCGAAAGTGACTAGAAGAAAAAAGTGTGTTCCTGATGCGGGCGTGTGTATCCCTGTGGGTCTCTCAAGGTTCACTATGCAGACCTGCTGCGGGCAGTGTATCCCTCGATCATTTTTAATCATTTTTACTCGGGTAACTTGAATTTTAGTTGTTTTTTTTTCACGGTAAATTTAATGAATTTCAAGTGAAAAATCAAAAATGTCGGTTAACAAAATAACCCAAAAACGAAAAAACTCTTGTTACCAAAATTTTATACATAAGTTAAATACCTATCGGACCCTTGAGGAGCCTCAAAATTTTTAAAAAAAAAAAAAAAAAAGTTAAAAATTTAATAATATTTTTTTTTTTCAAAATTAACTCTATCGATTTTCATCATTTTGATTAATTTTAAATTAATTTTACTTAATTTTTTGGCCTTTGAGACTTTTTTGCTTTTCTTTAAAAAAATTTTTGCATTTGTTTTAAATATGGTTAATCGCCGAAACATCCTGCTTAATGTTAAATAGAAAAATCTGTTAAACAAACAAACCCCCCCACCTCCAAGAGGCAAATTCTGGTTGCGCTACTGTTCCAAACATCCCATTTACTAACTTCTTAAATCATATTTAAACGCTCAGCCGTAGGCTCTAATTGAATTTGAAAAAATTGAAATTAATGTATTTAATAATAATATACAGGTGATATGTTTCAAGTTTTTATAGGTGGAATAATACGTTTTACAATTTTACTGTCATCTTCAGTATTTAAATCTCCTATAGCCTATTAAACATAGATAATTTAGGGGAGGGGAGGAAATAATATGCAAATCTTGAAATATGCATAAAAAATTCCATTGATTTAGAGAAAAGTTATTTAAATTAGGACTATGGGCAAATTAAGGGTTATTTGTAAGTCTATATTGACATCCCTCCTTCCCCCTTTTCCTCTGGTTAGTAAATTTCTTTGTTTTCGACATCGGTGATCATTTAGAACCCGTCTCTATTTATTTTAATTAATTGGTAGCTAATTCAAAACTCTCAAATTGAACAAATTCTAAATTAGGTAGCAGATTGTAGCTTATATATAAAATCTGATACCCAGGGAGTATAAATAGAGACTGATAAAAATTGTGGAGTGAATTACTTTCTCAAATGGGATATTGGAAGCAGTGGCGTACCTGACCCCCAGAGTCAGAAGAGACAAAATGCTTTCAATTTATTTTAATTCAAATTGAAAAACTAATTTTTTTATAAATTAGCTTGATTGTTTTCGAGGCGTTAGGATGGAAATGAGATTTGAATAATCAGTTTCATTTGTGTCGACACTTTATTAAAAAAAAAAAAAAAAAAAAATGATTAAGCGACATAGGACATACTCCGGAGTATTTAATTAAAAGAATAAATAAAGCCTGGAATTTAAAACCCCATTGCCGAGGTCTTACATGTTCGCTCTATTGACACTTGAGGCGCCACTAATCAAGGGCGCCTTGTAGCTATGCAAAATATTGCTCAGATGCCTATTTGATAGGCAATTTGAATATTCATTCCATGTGGGCGGAAAAACCCTTTGCAATTATTCGTTTCTAAAAGTTAGGCATCACAAATAAATTACCACTACATTCTCAGTATCCGGGTGGGCCACTAGATAAATTGTCCTCTATAAGTCCCAGGAGCCCATCCCCCTCTTTTGAAAAGAATTATTTTAATCATACTAAAGTTCTTTATTAATGCTAATTATTCGGAATCTTGAACTAAAGTAAAATATAAATAACGAGGTTTAGGCCTTTTCAGTACATTAAAAAAATACACTTTTTTGAAAAGATTTTAAAAGGTTTAACAAATCCATGCTTTGGATAGCTGAAGAAGATAAGCTGAAAGCTCTCCAAACCAGCATTGGTTTGTTAAATCTTTTAAAATAAATATAATTTTTTCAAAAAAAATCTGGTGTGACTGGCGCACAGCACACAACTTTCTCTTACCTTCGGTAATCGAAAGTTGTGTACTGTGCTTGTCACACCAGATTTTTTGTGTCGACATATATTTAGTTTCCGCCAATTTATTAGAATTTAAGATGTAAAATTTATAAGTGTGGGAAAATATTTATATTTTGTTACCATGGCAACCATTTCTCCTATCTTTCCTATGAAGCACAAGAGTAAAGTGTGCTTCAAACAATTTTGAGAGCAAAACGAGAATATACATTTGAAAGAGCATCTAAAAAATTATTGATTTTTGAATTTTAATCAAAATCGTTAGAGCGAATTTTGAGAAAATCGAAAAATAACTGAAAAAGTACATCAGTAAAGTACTAGTACTCTTTGGCCGATTTTGATTAAAAGCTTATTTTCTCGGTCCCGGGGGGTGTTTAACTTAAATATAAAATTTCAGCCTCATAGCTAAATTCCTTCATGCTTAAAATTGAACACACACACCGACACACAGACAGACCATGTCGCGAAAACCACTTTTTTGGATTCAGGGGACCTCAAAACGTGAAGATCCATCAAAATCTCGACATCGAATTTTTGACATGAATCCAATACTTTCTCTCTCCCCCTATATATATATTACACATATATATAGGCAAGAGAAAGTAAAAAAATGTATTTTTTTATGTACTGAAAAGGCTTAAACCTCGTTATTTATATTTTACTTTAGTTCCGGATTCCGAATAATTAGCATTAATAAAGAACTTTAGTATGATTACTAAGCTTTCAGCTTATCTTCTTCAGCTATTGAAAACCAACACTGGTTTGTTAAACCTTTTAAAATAAATATAATTTTTTCAAAAAATTTGTATTTTTTTTTCTCTTGTCTATATATGTAATATATTTGATTTATGTCAAAAATTTGATGTCGAGATTTTGATGAATATACACGTTTTGAGGTACCTTGAGTCCATAAAAGTGGTTTTTGCAACACTGTGTCTGTCTGGGGGTGTGTCCGTGAACAAAATATCTAGGAGCTAGGAGGTTGAAATTTTATATTTAATGAGAGGTTATCCCCTGAGACGTGGCACGATGTTCGTTCAGATGATGAGGAGAGTCGGAAGGATTTTCCGATTTTGTTTACTCGCTTGCTTCCCAGTCTATTTTTTTTTTTTTTACTACATAGGCTTGAGATCTCATAAACAAAAATGAGTAAGTTAGGAAAGCGAAAACGTTTGATGGTTTCGTTTGAGACTCGGTTAAAAGTTCTTAAAAGACTTGACAACGGGGAATCAGTAAAAAAAAAATTTGTGTGGCGAGTTTAACATGGGAAAAAGTACCATCAACGATTGGCGACGGAATAGACGATCGATTGAGGAAATGTTTTAAAAAAAGAGTCCGAAAAAATTCTTAATGTTGGATTCACAAATAAAAAACCAGTTTGTGACATCTTTGACGAAGCTCTTTGGTTGTGGTTTGTTGAAGAACGTAGGAGGGGAAGCCCAGGGGGTGGCCCAGTTTTGATAGAAAAAGCATTGGGTAAAATTGAGAATGCACCGGCATTTTCTGCTGGTCAGGGTTGGCTTGATTGTTGAAAAAAAAAACGTCATAGGATTCGTTTCGCTCACATAAGTGGTGAAAAAATTTTATTTGTTGTTTATTCATGATCCCTGATTAAATATGTAGTTTCTTCTTTTGAATGAAAATCAATTTTTCACCGAGACCTCGGATTAACCGGCAGAACGGGTATCTGGCCAGGGTCTCGGGCCCGACCAGGCCGGTTAAGAAGGGTTTTACTGTACTCCCAAATTATATGCTACATTAGAATATTTTTTTACTAATTATTGATTTTTTATAATTTTGTTTTAATATTTTTCAGAGATTTTAGATTGATATGGTCTCTATAATCAATATTTTTGCTTGACAAGTACTCCCTCATTAAATATAGCATCCGTGCCAAATTAGATTCAAAATGTTCCTTCGAAAAATTTGTTCCAAAATAAATTCTACATTTAGGAAAAATAGAAAAAAAAATACATAAAAAGCCCTCGGGCCTTGGTTTAGTGGTTTGCTTGCTGGCAATATGTACCAAGTCAAGGGTCGCGGGTTTGCATCCCGTCTCATGCGACAATTTATTTCAAATGGATTGGCTACCAATCCAAATGAAATAAATAGAGACGGGGTCTAGTAAATGGCCTTCGATGCCGAAAAAGACCTTTAATAAATAAAAAAATAAAAAACACATAAAAATAGTAATTTAAAATAGGCCTAATTGTAGTAGCAATTACAATAAGGTTAATTCAAATAATTCATATTTTAAGAAATGAAGCAACTAATTTGGGACTAAATTATCGAACCAAATGTAGCAATAATTGGGGAGGTATTTATTCTTATCTTATTTAATACTATTGAACGAGCTGTTTGTAAGCTTAACAGTTCTCGAAAACAGCTCTAACTAATTTTTTCAAATTTTAAATATAGGCCTATACTATTTTCAGTGCCAATATAAAATTTGCGCTAGATCTTGTATTTGGCTTAGTACTTTACTAATATACTTTTTTAGTTTTTCCAAACTTTCTCGAAATTCTCTTTAATTTCTTTCAAATTTTAAACATTTCCTATTTGCGATATACAAAAAAGTCAGGTTTGATCTCTTTTTTTGGAAATTTCGAGTAGTTTTTTTTTTTTTTTTCTTTACTGATATACTTTTTACTTTCTCTTACCTTTATATATGTTAATATATATAGAGAGAAAGTATTGAATTCATTCAACGCGTTTTGAGGTTCCCTGAATCCAAAAAAGTGGTTTTCGCGACATGGTCTGTTTGTCTGTGTGTTTTGTATTTAAGTTAGGCACGCCCCTAGGGCGTGAAAATAAGCTTTTAATCACAATCAGCCAAAAGTACTAGTACTTTATTGATGTTGCATTTCAGTTTTTTTCGATTTTCTCAATATCGTTGCAACGATTTTGATTAAAATTCAAAAATCAATTATTTTTTAGATGCTCTTTAAAATGTATATTCTCATTTTACCATTGAAATCTTCTGAAGACCACTTTACTCTTGTACTTCATAGAAAAGATAGGAGTTAAATGGTTGCCATTGAAACAAAATAAATATACAGTATTTTCCCATGTTTATAAATTATATATCTTGAAATTCGAATGTACAGTACTGTCGGAAACTAAATATATGTCGATACAAAAAATCTGGTTTGAAAATCACAGAACACAACGTTCGATTATCGAAGATTTTTTAATTTTTTTCCAATTTAAAAAAAAGAGACAGCCCTAGCCCGGAATATCATTCTTATATATAAAAGGCTAAGAGGGTGTCTGATGTGTGAAACAACCAATCAGGCCTCAGGGATAGCGCCATGGTAACAAAATATAAATATTTACCCATGTTCACGATTTTTTTTATTTATTTACATTTTGAATTCTAAAATATCGGCGTAAATTTTTTGTCTGTGTACCGGGAGAGTCCGGAAAGGATATGATTCACAAAAAATCTTAAGTTCATGAATAATTAACCGCTAAAATAATCTCTACATATAAAAATGAAAAGGGAAAATGTATGTACCGGTATGTATATAAGTAGGCGAGCAAGGGGGTCCAGGGGGCGCAGCCCCTGGCTAGATGGAAAGCCCCGCCGAAGGCGGGGCTTTGCGTCTAGTTATATTATATTTGTTTTTGAAGATTATTTACTTTATATATTCAAGCTTAAATTTAAAAAAAATACTTTCTAAGCGATCGTCTCCGTCTGTGATTAAATTCGCCACTGCACAGACAGTTTCAAAAATACATTATTTTGAATTCGCGAAGAACTAAAATGTCGAGAATTGTCAAAATTGGGAGATAAAAATAAAAATTTTTACGACCACAATAACTTTTCCATGTATATTTTGTATATAAAAAAAAAAAAATAAGAAACTTGAATTTGAGTTAAGATATATTAGGAATCCTTTGAAATAAATAGGGATGGGGTCTAAATGGCCTTTGACGCCGAAAAAGACCTTAAAACATACAAGGGCGGATACAAGGGGGGGGGGGTAAAGGGGGTAATTACTCCCCACCCCCCGAGATTCGAAAAAAATACCTTTTTTTCGCAAAAAAAATTATTTTTAATGTAAAATTTTTAAAATTAATAATGTGTATTTATATTCTGGCAAACAAGTACAGAATGCGCTTTTAAATTACCGAAATTAAAAAAAAATAGTGTGCTGTGCGACGAGTCACACCAGATTACCCCCTCCCCCCCCCCCCCCGAGAAACACCTCTGGATCCGCCCTTGAAAACATAAAAAAATTATTTTAAGATTGAATTTATTGAAAAGTATTGATTATTATAGCTTAAAAATTTAATTTAAACTCATTAATAATATTTATTAATTTTTAAATCACATATCCTCTTTTTTTCTCCTTTTTCATTCACTTTCTCTCCCTCTCTCGCTTTAATGATTAATCGTATTCTCTGTCTCTTTTCCTTGTTTTCAAAGATATATTCTTTTACAGACGTGAGCAGCACGAGCAGCGACTCGTCTGATAGCGAGCGCTCCCCTAAGTTCAACAAATCGCCACGCAACACAAGCGCCATGAGGCGTTTACCGTCCTCCAATAAGGGTAATTAAAATCAAATATTTAAACATCGATTAACAACAGCAACAAAAAAATAAACATAGAAAACTAATTTAATAAGAGAAATTAAAATTATTAGTTTAAAATTAAAGAAATAAAAAAAAAACATTCAATTTTTTTTTGTATATAGAGTTTGCCGTCTACCTTAGAGGTGCACTCAATCCTATTTCTTGTTCGTTGCCTTTCTCCTTCGCCATCTTGTTATCTCTCTTTCACTCTCTCATTATTTCATTGAAAATAATAGTGTAATATTATTGATTTCTTTGTGGAGTGTTGTGTTATTGTGTTATCAAGATTATTATTATTATTTTAATTTAAAGAATAAAGTGTTGTTTTTTATATTAACCCGTTCATTTGGGTGTTATTGTATGGCTCAGGGGACAAGGCCTCGCCCAGGGTCACGCTTCGCATCCATCATCTGAAAACAAGAGATGAAAAGAGAAGTGCCAAAGCAGCAGCAGCCGCCGAATTAGCAGCATATGATAACAGGTAATTATTATTTTTATAAAAAAAAAAAAATTTAGATTCACAAGTTAAACTTGTATAGTGGAGGAAATAAAATAATAGAATACTCCTTGTTGATGGGCCATCGACCTCAATCTTATATTCATTTTTAAATAATTAATTCCATCTTTCTTTCTTTGTAATATTGATCTTATTCTATTTATATCGATTTCATTTATAACTAATATCATCAATAGAAAAAAACCCTTTTTTAATTTTTTATAAATTTAGTAAATGTAAAAATATTGATTTTTTTTTATTTTTAATTAATGAAATTTATTTATTTATAATGAGCTTTTTATTATTCTTTTTCAATTATAATCATTTTGGAGGGTCTAAAATATTAAATTTTATTTGTCATTTTTGACAATATATATATATCTATATATATATATCTATATATATATATATATTTTTTTTTTAAATATAATAATCTTTTGATCTACACTTGCCTATAACCATATATTTCCAATCA
The DNA here is from genome assembly GCA_023213315.1 of Euborellia annulipes. NCBI lineage: Eukaryota > Metazoa > Arthropoda > Insecta > Dermaptera > Anisolabididae > Euborellia > Euborellia annulipes. Next base: position 96,465 of record JAKCPI010018216.1, read on the forward strand.
TTTTTAATATTTAAAAGTATAAAGTAAATCCCTTTTATTTAAATGTCACAATACACTTTTTTGGATATTGATTTTACTAAGGGCTTACTGTGATGTTGAGATGGAGAGGGGAGACAAGTCAAGGGATGGGTTTTGCATATATATTTAATACATTTTCACATATCACATTTCTAAATTTTCCCTTTATCCAGACATTTTGTTCTTTGACAATCTTTAGGACTGTATGGGTCATTATACGAGCACATTTATTAATATTATAATTAAATGAATTTGTATAATTAAAGATGTTATTTTCATCATTAATATATTTTGGATTGCATCCACCATTAGAAATATAGCCTATAATTAAAATTGGGATCCTATATTTATATCTACCTCTCTGGCAACGGTTTAGTCAAAGTGGGTGGGCTTAGAGAGGAAGAATAAAAAGAAAAATATTGTCATATGGTATTTCTTATTTTGGTTTCAATAATTAGTTTTTCGTAAATTTCTAAAATATATTTTCAAAGTGACATAACCTTAATGGGCTCAAAAGTTAATTGGTGAACGAAATTGCATGTACCAGGTATATACACTGTATATATTTTCTGGAAGGTTTCCGCGACCTGGTGTATGTGAAGATAAGTTTTCTCGGGTAAAATATGCGTTGGATGTTGAGATTTACTTGACGTTTCGGCTCCAAAAGGAGGACCGAAATGTCGAGTAATTCTTAACCCTAGAAAGCTTATCTTCATTTAAATATATATATACATGTATTCAATGTCACTCTCACAATAAATACTCTTAAATTCTCCTGTACTTTGTTCCTTAAATCTTAGCATAAACATAACTAAATATAAACAATAGCTCAAATAAATTTTTTTTTTTTTTTAAGTCTTTTCGAATAAATAAATATATACAAAAACCCCAAATGGCCTCAGCAGCAGAGCAAAAAAGTCTTTTCGACATAGGCCATAAAAACTTTAACGATACCCAATTATTCTAATTACGATATAGACCTATGTGATCCAGGCACATTTATTTATACCAACTGATATCCAATTGATTTAAATAAATATTCATCGAACTGTCTGGGATCCGAACCCGCATCACTTGGCAATATTGACAAGTCAACATCTATATTTAAAATCCCAAGTCATTATATATATTTAAAATCCAACCTTTCGGCCTTGGGGTGGGGGGAGGAGTAATTGTTTTTTAATAATAATTATCTATATTTAAAATCCAAAAACGAACAATAAAACTTAATTGGACTTTATTTATTTTAGAGTTCATTTGGGTCTAACTATGGACAGTAAAGGAATGGATGAATTGGACGGTCTTAAGGGAGGAAAAGAGGCTTCAGCTCAAGGTACAGATGCTGATAAACCGGGTTCAGATGGTTCAGCAAGAACTCCAAGAACTAGTCCTTTAAGAGACCCTGATCAGGTAAATTGAATAATTTTCTAATTCAACTATTCGAAATATATATATTCACTACTATTTTAAATTTTTATTTTTTAGTCGGGCGGTAAAAGAACATTTTCCGAATCAAATGATGGTGAATCTGCATCAGAAATAATTGATGATGAATCACGTAAAAAGAAACGAAAAGATTCTGTGGATGCAGGCAAAGAAAATACACGAAATGGTTCAAATCGGTTTACTAGTCGTCAATCTACAGGTGCAACCAATACTTCTGAAAAACATTCTAGTTCTTTAAATGGAAATACAGGCAAACAATCGAATAATGGAGTTGGAAAGAATGGATCTGGAGGTCTTAATACTTCAACGCAATCAACAAACAATAATTCTTCCCCATCAAATAAAGCTTCTGGTTATGTCCATTCAAATCAGGATAGAAAAAGTCCTACAGATCCTGCTGGAAGCCCAAAGGTTAGCTATATTTTCTATACTTAATTCATTTTCCTTCTATCTTTTATTGCTGCATATTCGCTGTCAAGTCTCTAGTATGAGCCTGGGATATATTAAATATGAAGAGCCCCTCTATTTCAAACTAATCCCCAATAGATGGATAATTAAGGGCAGGAGCAACCAATAGACTCTGTATGTAGGTTCCAATCACCGGAGACGTTTTAGTTCTTTTTATTTAAGAACCATCTTCAGTCCTTAGATTAGTAAAGTGTTTATATTTACACACAGTTAGTCAGTGTTAACATTTGGCATAAACATTGTTGTTTCGTCATCAAAACATTACAAACAACAATGTATATGCCAAAAGTTAACACTGACTGTGTGCAAATATATATACTTTTCTAATCCAAGGACTGAAGATGATTGAAACCTGCATACAGAGTCAGTCTATTTATTGGCTCTTACTGCCCATAATTATCCATCTATATATCTCACAGCTACTACTCCGAACAGATCTAATCCCTAATAATTTAATAAAAATTTTATTTGAAAACTGAAGTTTTGATTCAATTGATATCTTCATCTGAGATTTTGTTTTGTCGGGGGTATATTTGGTGAGCACAAATTCAACTGTTTGATTCCAGGAAATTTTTACTCACTGATGAATATATGCAATTGCTATCAGTTTTTTAAATAAATACCAATTTTTAATTAATTAATTTTTTTACTCGAATATTCATGCTTACACTCCCTACTTTATTGAAATTACAATGATTCTATTAATATTCTTATTTTTAGATTTCTACTGGAAATGGAAATAATGGCTCAAAAGGTTCTCCCACACCAGATACTGATGCCTCTTTGGATGAAGATCGTAAAGAATGGGCTGGCGGTCCCAAAGTTCCACCACTTAAAATTGTGATTCCACAACAAAGCTCAGTAATGGAGCCAGAAACTAGAAAATCTGGAAATCGACATCCTTATGTTGTTGCTCCCTCTGAGGATAAAGATGGAGCAACTCTGGGAAGTCCGAATGAAACAAGTGGACAAAATACAACCAATTCTATGTCATCATCACCTTCCTTAGCTAATAAATCAGACATTACTGATGACACTAGACATCAGAGGGTGTTAAGGTCTTCACATAGAAGTGGAGGAAGTGGAAGTGGTTCTGGTGGTAATAGTGCTGCATCTTCCCCTGCAGCTCCAGATAGAGGAAGTAATAACGCTTCACCTAATCAACGTAATTCACCCACTCCCGCTGAAGATAATACATCATCGAAGCTCTCTGAGAATGCTTGCGATCCTTCACTACCAAGTACATCTTCCACAGGAACCCCTTCTGGTCCAAATGTAACAGGATGTTCCTCAATTACTTCTCCAAACCGCGATGAAAAAGTTGATAGAGAAAATACAAGAGAAAGATCAACACCTTCACCTTCATCTGTCCCTAGCGGTACATCTAATACCCCTGCTGTTCCTGTTGAGTTACATCCACGAAAACGCAAAATGAAACAAAATAAAGATATACAAAATACATCTTCAAATTCTGGAAATAATGGGAATGGAAGTGGACCCTCAGATCCTTCAGACGCAACAGCTCCTGAAGTTCATCCTCATGAATTACCTATCACAAATTGCTACCAACTTTTCCTCAACATTCGAAAACAGGTTAGAATAAATAAATATAAAATAAAATTAAAAGTTTTTATATAAAAATTTCATTTTAAATAATAATTTTTAATTTGATTTTAGATTGAAAGGAGACGAAAAGGATTGTTCCCTGTACAACCTAAACCTCCACAGGGTTTTAAAGATTATTTAATGAATCGATGTACCTATGTTTTGGCTGGTAATGCCACGTCACGAATGTCTGTACCCGTTGTAACCCCTCCACAAACTCTCCCGCCAGCAATGAAGGAATTATTTACAGAACAAGAGAAGGACCGATATCGATTACGGATGCAGGTATTTAAAAAATTTTCTTTGAAAATCTTATTATAATATGGTACAAAGAAACCAAAAAAAATTATTAGACCCTGAGGATATTTTGTACATCTTGTATGTTTTTTTCCACAAGGACAATACTTTGAATTGATTTAAATATAATCTGATGAAAAGGGTGAATAATAATCTGATGGAATATTAATGTATTTATTCAAATAAAATTTAGGCGCATAAGCCAGGAGACGCACAAAATCTCTCCGTTCTCTTAAAATTTGAAACATTTCAGATACATTTAATGAATATTTTCAGGAAAAATTTCTTATCGGAGACGACTGACTATAAATATATACATAATCACCATCTTATTCTAAAGATAAATATCGTGATGTCAATTTTGATTGTATCTTTGTGAAGATCATGTATATATTTATTGACTCAACTCTACCCCAGAAATTTATTCTGACGATGGATGAAATCCGAAACGTTTCAAATTTTAATTTAATTTGCAGAATCTTTTTTTTTACTGATCTGCGCCTCTAACGACGACCTAGGTAGACCGCCCGCCGGGAAAGCGTGGAGATCCTGGTTCGACTCCAGGAGGTGTAATTTTTGTCCAATCAAACATAAACTCATCTCGCAAATTTGTTATCTTAAACGATATTTTGACTGGCTTATTTACACTCTATTTGAGCGTTGAATGAAAAAAATATTATAATTATAATCCTGAATACAATTAAATTACTTATTAATTGCTTAAATAAATTTTTTTTCAGCATGTCATTGAAAAAGAAAAACTTGTACTGAGCGTAGAACAAGAAATTTTACGAGTTCATGGAAGAGCCGCTCGGGCACTTGCAAATCAATCACTGCCGTTTTCCGTATGTACCATACTCAAAGATGAAGAAGTTTATAATGTAATTACACCTGAACAAGAGGAAAAAGATCGCAATGCGAGATCACGTTATAACGGAAGACTTTTTCTTAGTTGGCTTCAAGATGTCGATGATAAATGGGAAAAAATTAAGGTAATTTCAGATTTTAAACAATTCTCTATAACGGTTGTATGTCTCTCTAGTAGTGATTGATCCCATAAAGAAAATTCAGCTAGGTGAAATAATTGATGTAAAAGTTGTGGCTATAGATATTTAATGAAGGATAGATGTAGAGGCAGAGGCCGCCTAGAAATAATGCTCTGAATGCTTTTTACTAATTAGCCGGAAACATTTTGGTGCATTTATTATGTAGCATCCTCAGCCCATGAATAAGTGTATAATTTGTTCAGATTGATCCAGTGGTATTGGATATGCAGTGATTTAATAGGAAACATGTTACATGTATATTGTGTATATTAAAAATTTTATATAATACTAACCATTTTATTTCATAATAGCCTAAATTACAAACTAACTATAGGTCAACTAACTGACTCTAACTGAAGCAACTGATTCTCAAAATTTTAATTATTCTGGTTGAAAAGGGATCTATTTTCAAACATATTTATCTTACTGATAATGTGATGGCCTGACATTATACCGACCGAATTAAAATTAAGACAGTAGTCTAAAATCTGCTGATATTTTTTCTCAAAAAAAATTAAATTAAAGAGAATTTGTTTAAAAAGGGTGGTATTCCTTAACCTTAGATTTATTTAGTCAGGTGAAAAACATTATTTCACCTGAAGAATGTGTAGAGGCAGAGGCAGCCAAGAAATAATGCTTTGAATGCTTTTTACCAATTAGACATAAGCGTTTCGGTGCATTTATTATGAACAGTCAACGCCAAAGTTTTTTTTTTTTTTATATATATGATATACTATACATGTATGCTATTTAAATCTATGTATAATCTGAGAATGGTACAGTGAGGGACAATATTAAGTCCCATCCAGGCGTTTTCTACATGTGATTATTTCATTGCTTTTAAAAAAATTTATATTATTTAATGGAAATTTTCCTGGTTTAAACCTAGTAAATTTTCAATAAAAATTTTCATTTACTTTTATAAAAACAATGAAATAATCACAAGTAGAAAACGCACGAGTGGGACTTAACTTTGGCGTTCATTGTTCATAATAAATGCACCGAAAAGCTTATGTATAATTAGTAAAAAGCATTCAAAGCATTATTTCTTAGCTGCCTCTGCCTCTACACATTCTTCAGGTGAAATAATGCTTTTTCACCTGACTAAATAAATCTAAGGTTAAGGAATCCGATCCTTTTTAAACAAATTCTCTTTAATTTTTTTTTTTAGAAAAAATTAGATTTCAAATCATCACCTATTAATTTTATCCAATTATAACTGCCTAACAAAAAACAAACAAAATTAAAATATACCTTTCAATATATGGACACTGTTACGCATTAGTGTGTCTAGCGCTAGGTATCGAGATTTGAAAAAATTAACACTAAAGTTTTTTATTTATTGTTTTGATTAGGTTATATATCATTTTTTTTTTTTGTCAATTGTGCAAGTAACATTAAATATAAATTTTTTTAGGACATATTTCATAAAAAAATACTATTAATTATAGCATTTGAAACAATATTCCGTGCTTAACTCAATTTTTAATTTTTTTTTTGGCGCTTGACACATAATGGATAAATATATAATTAGATATTACTTCAGTACCCGAAAAAAAAAGAGGGGGGGGGCCGCGGGGGGGGGCCCCCCCCCCCCCCCCCGGCGTGCCGGTGCCCTTCCCCCCCCCCCCCCCGCGCGGGGGGGGGGTGTTGGGGGGGGGGAAATTTAATTTTTATTAATGGATAACAGGATCCATATATACAGGGGCGCCGGAACGAATTTGAATCAGGGGGGGGGCAAAAAATTTTTTTTTAGAAAATTAAAATAATTTAATATGTTCAAATAGTGTAAATCAAAAACAAATCTATTTAAAACTTTTAAATAAAATCACAATTTTAATAAAATTAAAATTTTAAAAAATTTGCTAGTGATACAGGACCAAGGGAGTAGGCAGCCAATAAGTGAGCCTCTATATTAAATAAAAACTCTCAAGTGTTGAGACGTTTCGGCTTTATTCTGCTAATGCCATCATCAGTCAATTAGAGCTTGTGATTAACAACTTAAAAATTAATTAAATGTATGACTTTCCAGCTCTAATTGACTGATGATGGCATTAGCAGAATAAAGCCGAAACGTCTCAACACTTGAGAGTTTTTATTTAAAATAGAGGCTCACTTATTGGCTGCCTACTCCCTTGGTCCTGTATCAACTATATCTACAGCCACTCAATCTTATATCTACAAATTTGCTAGTGATTTTATCAAAAACTTTTGGAAAAAATTTGAAAAAAAATGAATCTCTTACTCTTTTATTTTTTTTAATTTAGAAGATTTTATTTTTCAAAAGTGAAAATATATCATTTTTAAAAATAAATGAAATAAAAGAAGAAATTTTGCCCCCCCCCCCCTGTAGGATGCCAGGGGGGGGGGCAATGTACCCTTGCCCCCCCCCCCCAGTTCCGGCGCCTATGCATATATAGCAAATTCATTTTAAGAAAAGATGAATTATAAATTGAGGAGTATTAAAAATAGGAAAGACACTTTGATATCTCCAAGCGGCGAGAGTTCGAACTAAATAACAAGCTTGTTGTATGATATTATTCTCTTATGCACGTGACAATCAAGTTCCAAAAATACCTTGGTTCCAAGTAAAATGGATATTCTTAGAAATATATTTTAATAAAAAATTATTAAAATGATTTATAATAATAAAAAAATAAGAAATAGGATTTTTATCAAATGCAAATTTATATGGTAGAAAATTTTAGGATACACATTTTTTCAAGAGAATAGAGAGAGTGAGAAATTAAATATTGATATTATAAATACCATTAATAAATAATCCTGAGTCGACCCCGCAGTGTGAGACTAAGACAGATGACGACCATTGAAATTAATAATCCATTATCCAATAGCACTAATTAAAACACTGATGAACACTAATTAAAACACTGATGGACACTAATAATCACAAAATAAAAAAAAACTTAATAAAAAACGCGAATATACAGTGAAAGGATGGCGCGTCAACAGCCAACTGAATCATGCAAAGATGGCTTCCTTTCTCCTTTAAAAATGGGGGGAATTCAAAAAGGAGTGGGGGAGATGGCGCATTTTTTTAAATTTGGTGTGATGTTGCACAGCACACAAATTTCTGTTAGCTTCGATAATTGAAGGTTATGCATATATTTAGTTCTGGGTAGAATCAGGGAGTTATTAGAATTCATATTTAAAATTTATAAACATCAGGCAAAAACAGAAAAATGTAGATTAAAAAAAAATTTATTAAAAGTTTGTCTTTGAGAGAGCCCGGGGCCCTCGGGGTTCAAAGTATTTTTTTTTTTTTTTTTTTTTTAGAATGGGTGCATAAGGTCCGAAGACCTATAATGACCAATAGTCACATGCAGCCAGGAAGAAAATAAAAACAAAAGGAGAAGCATAAAGGGGAAACTCAACTGCGGGAACTGAGAAGATGCCTGTTGAGGTTAGACTTGAAAGTCTGAAGATTGTAGGTTTTGGGGAAGATAGACGCAGGGAGCTTGTTCCAATCACGGGAGGTCATGGGGACAAAGGAAGAGTGAAATTTATTTGTTCTGTTAGTCGTGATCTGAACAGCATAGGGATGCTGGGAAGATGCCTCTCTTGTGTTCCGTGAATATGTTGCATTGGGTGGGATAATTGATTTTTGATTACGGTATTTTAAAAATATTTTTGTGTATGGAGGAGGGGGATATTGAAAAATGAGTACGCCCCCTGACTCCTACTGATGCAAACTGCCCCTTTGTGCTTTTTTTCATTATTTTTCTTTCTATTCAGGAAGCGATGCTTCTTCGACATCACAACGAAGCCGAATCCCTTCATGCTGTACAACGTATGGACTGGGAATGGAAATTGAAAGAACTTTCTTTATGTGAATTTAAGGCTAAACCTTTCATTGACGATCTTCACGTTCCAATGGTTCATGTTAGCGATGATTTCGATTTGTTACCAGCGTGATCTCTTTAAATATTTTCAAATAATCGCCATCTTTAACTTGAATTTTTCTAGAAAAGTTTCATTCACATTCGTTTCGTTTTAACATGTTTTTTTTTCCTTATCTTCTATATGTCAATTTAGTTCTGAAATACAATTTTTTACTATATTAACATAAATATATTATATTAAAAAAGTAAATTTATTATAGAATTTATTCTAGAATTATATTTCATTTTTTTTACTATTTTTGATTAGTATTTGTCACATTTAATATTGAAAGGAAAGTGAATGTAACAGTCATAGATAAATGTCTGGAATGGATCGCAATTTAACAAAGATCCTTCTAAAAAAAAATTTTCGTAATAGACGTTAATTGTATATCTATTATAATTCCGAAAGCGGATGATAAAAAAAAATGCTAGAAAAAAAAATGTAACTTTTTTCTGTTTTAAGGAAGAGTTTTAGTAAGAGTCAGGCGGTAAAAGGACTTTGCTTCCTTTCCGCATTATTTTGGTTTTTCTTCTTGTCTTGTTATCTCAAAAACTTGTGTTCATTTCCATTTAAAATAACAAGGCTATAAGAATCACCATGTTGTTATTTTGTTTTTATTTTTTTTTTTTTTTTTTTCTAACTTTTATTGTTTTTGTTGAAGATTTTTTTTTTTATAAAATTAATCTTAAATTTAATTTGAAAAATAATAAGTAGAAAATGTAATTTTCTATCCCCTCTAGCCTCAGAGATTTATAACTTTATATGATATTATATTATTATTAAGTCGTCTCCTCTGTTAATTGTAAATATCAACATTTTAATATTGTGAATATTGTACAGATTAATCTAAGGAAATTATATTCTATGAATATTTTTGACATAATTATGGGATTTTTTTAAATCTTTTAAGACCAATATTTTTTTGCAAATCAACTATATTTTTTTATACAATAACTATTCCTTTCCCTTTTATTATTTAGATAGAGAGAAATAATAGAAGTTTGAATATTTTACAATATAGATGGACGTTTTTTCAGGATTTACATCCTAAAAGTGAGTTTTTTTTTATAATTAATACAGTGATGGCCAAAAATTTTGAAGATGCTAAATAAAAAATTGTATAATGCTCCTATAAATTTTTTGAGAACATTTTGTGAAAAAAATATACGAAATCCAAATATGTTTACGGTTTGAAAGCAGGGACGTATTCACTTAAACCCAGACAGCTTGGAATATTGCAGCAACATTGCCGCAATATTCCTTCAAGTTATAAAGATGCGGGACAGGAATATTGCCAATAATTTGCAAGATTTGCAATATTGATTCAATATTTCGAGCTGTCTGGGACTGGCTCTCTAACCTACTGTGTGTCAAATCTGCGTTGAATTATAATCAATCTAAAAACAGGGACTTATATATTCCTTTCGTATATTTATTTTTGTGCAATACTCTTAATATTTATTGGATTAAAATTTATTCTCAATCTTCTCCCTCTTACGTGCAAGGCCCCTGAATTAATAAATCTATATTAGATATATAATAGTTTTTTTTTATATATATATATATTTTCACTTATAAATACTACACAATTCATTTTGTCAAAAGATTTCTTGCTAATTGTGATCTCTAAATATATATCTTAGAATTAATTATATGGTGCTCTAATAGAAAAATGGGATGGAATATTATCATTTTTTTTTTCTACCTATAATTTCAAATCTTTATATTTTGTTAATTTTTTTTTTTTTCAAATTTTATTTATTTTACTTTTCAAAAAAAAAAAATTTATTAAAACGAAGCAAGTCCAGCGCCTGACATGAGCTTAATTTGGACAATCGATCTATCATAATTATATTATTATTATTATTCTAATGTAAATAATGCAATTATATTAAATATAATTTCTATAAAAAAAAATAAACTTCTTATATTATAACAAAAACTTGTTGACTAATTTTTTAATACGAATAGCACCATTCATTTATTATTAATAAAACCATATCTAGTCTTGAAAAAAATTGATTAAAGCAAGAAATCTTTATTTCTTTTTTTTTTTAAATATTTGTGAAAATGCTTTTTTGTTATGAAGAAACGTCTTTCAAATAAAATTGTAAAATATTAATTATATTTTTTTTTTATCCTTAAATGATATCCTTTATTCATTATCTCCACCTACTGGAAAAAAGACCATATAAGAAACATTGAATAAAAGACGTATTAAAAAAATTTTAATATTGCACATGACATATCATTTTTTATTACGTTTTATGCAGATTAATAATTTAAAATCAAAATTTCAATAGCATGCAGAGTTTTCAAATTATTCAATGAATACACATTGTGAATGCCCTAAAGTAATTAAACCAAAAACTCTATAAAACATGTTGTTAATTCTTAAATTACTCCTGATTCCATATAACTAAACAGTTAATTATATGATTTAATTTAAGAGTTATTGATGTTCAAACTTAAACCTAACGGCCTCACCACCCAATTCAATATAATAGAAAAAAGCTTATTTCGCATTGTCTGATAAAAAAACAAAAATTTACCATAGATTTATGATTAAAAAATAAGACTTTTTTTTAATTCTTTTTACAATTTCCTTTTATTTTTAATGCTAACTTATAATTTCTTAAAATGTCTCTTAAAAAGAGAAAATAACTTTTTTATAATTGTTAACTACTAATTCGCTGATTCCTTTCTTTCTCTTATTTATTTATCGACGTTCCACATGCTAGTTTTTCAAGGCCACCTGCCAGAATTTCCCCCGTTTTGGTGGCTTTTGCTCTCAGGCTTCCAGTGAAGGGCCTACGGGGGGTAAGTGCCCCCCCCCCCCACGACAATGGAAATAGAATTGAATATCAAATATATAAAAAATTTATGGAATGAAGGAACAGGATGCCATTCGACCGTTCATAGATCTTGGTGAGTAATTATTTATAAATATGGATATACAGTATATTTATATATTTTTAAATAAAATCACTATTTTATTTTTATTTCAGCTTAATATGATCTATGAGCGGCCGATTGGCATCCTGTTCCTTCATTCCATACATATGAAAATATATATTCCTCTGGCTGTTTCTACATGATTATATATATATGGGGGGGGGATATATATATATATATATAGTTAATATATATAAATCTTAATTAAAATTCTTAATTACATCCCAATTATTTAGTTTAATAATTTTAATTTTAAGAAGTGTTTGATGGGGATTTATATGTAAAAAAAATATTTTATAAACATATTATTATATTTTAATCTAATTAAAAAAAAAAAATTACATCAACTAATAAATTTTCATCTTAAATCATTTTGCAGTCTTTTCTGATGGCTTTTCTTTGATGTTTTCTTCATCATTTTCATAAAATCTAAAGTCAATAGGCTTATCATAACCCATTATTTTTCCATAATGCAGACTCTCACTAAATTCCCGAGTATCGATGAATAAAGGCCGTCCTTTGGCTAAAAAAGTTGTGAATATTCCCGGTACTTGAGGTATTTTCACGTCATCGGGAGTAAAATGAGTCTAAAAGTTAAAATAAATATGAATTAATTATTAAATTCACAATTTTTTAATATATATATATATATATATATAAATTTAATATAGATATTGATGGAACAGAATGGATTATACTTTCTTATCATATATAATTAGAAAAATATAACTAGTTCAGACCGGGGTGCTGCGATAAGACTTATATATATATATAAAAAAAAAAAAAAAAATAATCGGGAGAGAAAAGGATGACCTGTGACAACAAATAGAGTAAGACTGAAGATGGAAAGAGTTGACAGGAGGCCTGGTAGAATGGAGGGAGGTTGGTTTTGACCTAGCCGTTGATTGACGAAGTTTTAAAATCAGCAGATGAGGAAAACTACAAGGGACAACGAGAAATTGAACTAAGAAGAGTGTCCTATCTGAATTTGAATATATAGTAGAAGTTCTTGAAATCCTTCCTCACAACTCAAGATTTATATTATGTAAACATTTTAAGTTAATCTGTTGTAATTGTCAAATCCCCATTCAAACAAAATTGGAGTATACTCTAAAAAAATTGATAGGAACCTTTACTTAATTCACTTTTTTTTTAATTTAACATCTTATTCGGCATCAGAGGCCATTTATTTCAATTGAAAGTCCCTATATTTCAATTGATTGGTAGCCAATTCAATTGAATTAAATTTGTCGTAAGAGCCGGGAAGCGAACTTAGAGCATACGAGACGAAAACTCTACCATTCACTATTATTTGTAAATATCTCAGTGGATAAAAACAAATAAAAAATAGACATATACATACAAGTAATAATTTATATATTAAATAAATCAAGAGGATTGCTTCTTTCATAATTTGGCAATTAGTTTAGTGCTGATCCTGATTCATAAAGGTAAGCATTGAAACAATAAAAAAAAGCGACTCGTAAATTTAATTTTAAGAGAGGCAAGAGCATTGAACCTTAGAGTGGGTGACCCAAGAGGTATAGATCAATATTAAAGCATCCCCTCGTTTTGCATGTGATTATTTCATTGTTTTTTAAAGAAATATCTATATATGAATCATTTTTAAACGTCCTTTAAAATATCACAATATTATATTCAATAATTTAGAAGACAATTTACAATGTAAATAGTTTGTATGTAATATTATCTTAAAAATAAAAAAAAAATATCAAAATACAGCGATTATTTTAAATATGTCCAGACATCCAAAAAATAAATATTTTATATTCTTTAAATGTATTCTTTTAATTTTGGCCTGGATTGTCCTAACCAGTCTCCCAGAACGAAAAGATATTTTTTTTTGGCTATGGTAGGCCTACTGTATATATACTGTATATGGGTGATTCTACGCTATTTGGATTTTTTGTGTCCAGAAACCAAATATACTCTGTTCAATTTAATATTCATGATTTCCTTAGTTGACATTATTTTCGTATCTGTAATGATAAAGGCCAGAAGATATTTTAATTTTTTTGAGTTTTATTAGCACCAGAAGAAATATGTTACCTGAAGAAAGACACTATTGGCAGAATTGTGAAAATTAAGCTAGGAAAGTGACAGACAATTAACTATTTATAATGAAAGCTGAATTAATATTAAAAAAACATACATATTATATCTATAAGATATTAAGGAAACAAAATTTCGTCCCTACCCGTGGGCGGGTATTTTCCCTGACAGAGTTTTTTTTTATTCCATTTTTTGGCATCGAAGGCCATTTAGACCCCGTATCTATTTATTTCAATTGGATTGATAGCTAAATCCAATTGAAATAAATTTTTGTCGCATTAGACGGGATGCGAACCCTTGAATGTGCCTGAATAATGACAGCCAAACTAATGACAAAACCACACATTACGTTAAAAAAAAACAATACGCGTCTTTCTTGCCAAAGTTTCGACGTAATTCATGACATTTACATACAATAAACATTGCATTGTACATATGTAGAGTTACGTAACGATAAAATATAAAGAGATTTATTTACCAGAATAAATACTGCATCGACTGGCCCAAACACACTTTATGACAATTCAACAATAACAAAAGCTATATTATTTGAATTATGCTCAACGCCGTTAGCTTGCTTCTTACTTCAGACTGTACTATGCCTGTTATTCATGGCCATTGTTATCCTTTGGCAGTTTTTATGATAAATTTTTATCTTTTAATTTTTCCAGAATAGATGACATCATTTTTAGGTCACGTGAAAACAAGTATTTTTTTTTATAATAACAAATACTTTTAAAATGTATTTTCATTAATTATGTTTTGGGGTTTACTTATGTTTATAATTATGGTAAAAAATATTATGTCAAGTTAATAAATAAATGAGCGTCGAACAAAACTAGTAAAAAAACTAGAAATGGGACACCCAGAATACTGACATTTATGACTATTTTCAACTATTAATTCCTAAAATGAAACAGTTATCGTGAATTGACTAAATGGCCCCAATAAAACACGATATTCTTTATTATTTAAGAATACAGTATCAATAATATAATTATTTTAACATATATTTTTTCCACTGACCAATAAAATTCAAATAGCGTAGAATCACCCATATATATATATATTGATTTTGATACTTTAGTAATTAGATAGCTCTCAGCTTATAACTATTTGATGAGTAAAATTCAACTAAATAATATGTCAAATTATTTTGTCATCACTTCTTTGCATTTATATTGCGGTAGAAATGATTAATCATATATAAATTAACATAATTAAACTGAAAAATTGTCTATTTAACACACAAAAAAAAAAAAAAAAAAAAACAATTTTATGTAAAAAGTATACTCACCAATTTTTTCATGAGAAAAAAATTATATGTGATAGCAGAATATTGATTTTGATTAGAATTATAAAACATTTCGGTAACATAGTTTTTTGTAATCAAATGTAGAAGAAGTGGAGTTACAAAGGTAAAAAATCCTACGAATCCAATAATTCCAACCAGCATCGGTGTTCCCAAATTTGAAGCTTGACTAAATATAATAGGTTGAGCGACTAATCCCGTTAAACTCGTAGTGAGAGAAAATATTTTGACGGCGAATATTTGGGATTTAAGTGCTCCATTATATATAGTTATCGAATCCTTTTCATCAGATGATTTTGTTGTTGAAATAAATCGAATATGAGTATTATTTCTAGCAGGCAGGTGATTCTATAAATAAAAAAAAAAAGTTTAGACATATATGGTTGAAAGTTACTGTGAACATGAATTATGACTAGTTCGTTAGAACAAACTAAGTAAATTACAATTGGAAGATTGTCGCTGGTTCAGATGTATAAGGAAAGGACCGGAGAATTTGATCGACTCCTTCCTCTCATGTCATCTTTAATTAGGAGATATTTCGACCGGCATCAACCCTGGTTATCATCAGTACAAAAAAATGATTTGGCGGAGGGCCCGTGTCAAACAATGTGTAAGAATTATTTTAAAATTTAAGACAAGCAGGGGCCAGACGAACGTTTTTTGTACTGATGATGACCAGGGGTGATGGTCGAAATATATACTAAATAGAGATGATGTGAGAGGAGTCCATCAAATGCTGGCTTTTATTCTCCGGTCCTTTTCTCAAACTAAGTAAATTCTATGGCGAATAAATCTGAGATGTTTGTCAGAACCTAGTGGTTTCAGATGTTCTGAATCTTGAGCAAAATTTTAAGCTTACGATATCTATTTCATTGAAGCTTTGGTTTTAAAGCAGTTGAATTGTTTGCTGCAAGGGTCGATAAAGGAGTGTATGATTGACGAATGATCTTTCAAGTCATCCTTGAAAGAGAATTTAAGAATGATTCCAAAAAAGTACAAATATATACTGAAAATGGGAAGAGTCAAATTTTTGAAAGAGTATTTCGGAACAAGACATTTGTGGTAGATTTTTCTTTCTTCATGTTCCACAAACACATGTAGTCGAAGAAAATATTTATATTAATTTTTGTATATCCAAGGTAAAACTGAGGAACCAAACTGAAACATGTCGATGTGTTAGAGGCTGTCTATTTAGTTTGATTGTTCTGATGAACACTTTAGAATTCGTTTTCACAATTTGCGTTCACTGTAACCGTAGCCTAGGGAGATTGTCATTCTTATATATCATAATCTCACAATTCCCCATGCATATATAATTACACTTAAGTTAGGTAATTTAAAAAAATGTTCACAATGGAGAATTCACAGTTTGATTCCTGTCAAACTGGTTGTTTTCATGAAGATATTATTTAAAATTTAAAATTACCTAATATAAGTGTGATTATTTGTTGATCTGACAAGTTTAGGAGTAAAAAGAAATTATGTCATTGACGAGTGATAAAATTAATTGTTAATCTTTAAATAATAAGAAAAAAAACATACTTTCCAATTGGTGAAATATATATATTTTGATATGTCTTTTGAAAAATAAGTAATATTTTTTGATGGTATACTACGAATCATTTTGCACGAACGAATAATTGTAATCATTTTGTAATTTTTTCTTTCTTTTTTTTAATCTTTCTAAATAAATAATTTATTTGTATTTTAACTACTGCTAAATTATTTTATAATTTTTAATTTGTTTCATTTAACTAGTGTTAAATTAGCAACATTATACATGGAAAGTATTTTGGTTATTTATAAGAAGTTTTAAAATTCAATTCTAGTTAAACAATTTTTTTAAATTTTTTAAATAATAAATGATAAAATTAAATAAAATTTTAATAAATATGCAGTTTAGAATCTAAAATAATATAAAAGAACGACACTTGGTAGCCGCCTCCGTGCCAGGCGATTTTTGGCGCGCGCGCGCCAGCCCCCCCCCCCCCCCTTAAGAATAAAAAAAATCATCAATTAAAAAAAAAGTGCAGGAGGTGGATTTGAACTCGCGAAGTTTGGTTACTTGAGAATGGAAAAAAATATAGATTGCTTGAGGACGAATTAACCACTTGAGCCACACTTTATTTATTTGAGTAAAGGTAAAATAAGCCATATAAGAAACAAAATAAAAGAATTATTAAAAAAATTTTAATATTCCACATATGATATATCATTTTTAACTACTTTTTATGCAGATTAATAATTTATAATCAAAATTCCCATAACATGCCTAGTTTTCAAATAATTCAATGGGCAAACGTCAGATTGTTTATGCCTTGATTTAATTAAACCAAAAACTCTTTCTAACATATGATACATGTAATTAATTCTTGAATTCCCCCTGATTCCAGAGAACTAAAGCCCTTTTAATTATATGATCTAATTTTAGAGTTATTGACGATCAAACATAAGCCAAACTCGGGCCTAAAGGCCTGACCACCCAATTCTATATTATCGAAAAAGTTTATTTAGCATTGTCTGATTAAAACCAAATTTTTACCAGAGATTTATAATTAAAAAATGAGTTTTTTTCTAAAGTTTAATTGAGATTGGTAAAGAAATAAATAAAATATTGACTATTTTGTAAATTGAGTTTTAGAATTTGGGATCCCGGATGGGTAAAGAGAGCGTACTATGAACCGTGTCTAGGCTAGCAACTGAGGTGCCAAATTCTAAAACTCAATTTACAAAATAGTCAATATTTTATTTATTTCTTTACCAATCTCAATTAAACTTTAGAAAAAAACTCATTTTTTAATTATAAATCTCTGGTAAAAATTTGGTTTTAATCAGACAATGCTAAATAAGCTTTTTCGATAATATAGAAAATTGAGTGCTAATGTCATTAAGGTCGAAAATAAGCTTAACTTTGATCGCCAATATCTCCCAAATTAGATCATATAATTAAAAGGGCTTTAGTTCTCTGGAATCAGGGGGAATTCAAGAATTAATTACATGTATCATATGTTAGAAAGAGTTTTTGGTTTAATTAAATCAAGGCATAAACAATCTGACGTTTGCCCATTGAATTATTTGAAAACTAGGCATGTTATGGGGATTTTGATTATAAATTATTAGGAACCGACCGAATATTCGGTTTCGGGCAGTTTCGGCCAAAAATCATGGTTTCGGCCGTAGT
This sequence comes from Euborellia annulipes, assembly GCA_023213315.1. Taxonomy (NCBI): domain Eukaryota; kingdom Metazoa; phylum Arthropoda; class Insecta; order Dermaptera; family Anisolabididae; genus Euborellia; species Euborellia annulipes. The sequence goes on from JAKCPI010018216.1 coordinate 114,772, forward strand.
TTCGGTTTCGGCCAAAAAGTAGCCGAAACTTTCGGCCTACCGAAACCTAAGTCTGAAAAAATGGAATGAGAGTCGCATGCAAAAAAAAGGTCAAATGATTTGCACTTGAGGGAGAAAAAAATTTTGTCTCGGTTTCGGCTGAAAATCTTGTTTCGGTCGGACCCTAATTTTTACTTTCTCTTACTCTATATAAGAAATATATAGGGAAAGTATTGCGATCATGTCAAAAATTCAATGTCGAGATTTTGATGGATATACACATGGGCGTACCCAGGATCAAATCTAGGAGGGGGCATGGTGAGATCATGGTCTTCCAGTAGAGGGGCAGATCATGGTCGTCCAGATTGTGACATAGCTATTTTTTATATAGAGGGGAAAAGCCTTCGAATTAAAGGACTAAAAACCCTCGAGTCCTAACAAAAAAAAATAATTCCCCGTCGCCATCCACCAATTTTGTTTCGTTTCATCACTTTATAAACATTAAATTTTTTTTTGCTGCTAGGCGGGGGGGGGGGGGCAGCCGCCTCCCCTGCCCCCCGCTGGGTACGCCCATGGATATACACGTTTTGAGGATCCCTGAATCCAAAAAAGTAGTTTTCGCAACATGGTCTGTCTGTGTGTCTGTCTGTTTGTGTTCAATTTAAAGTATGAAGGAATTGAGCTAAGAGGTTGCAATTTTATATTTAAGTTAAGCATCCCCCTTCGGCTTGTAAATAAGCTTTTAATCAAAATCGGCCTAAAAGTACTAGTACTTTACTGATGTATTTTTTCAGTTTTTTTTTTCGATTTTCTCAAAATTCGCACCAACGATTTTGATTAAAATTCAAAAATCAATAAACACTAGGATCTGCGGTAGAATATTTTCTCCCCCCTCTCCCCCTATTTATTAGATGCTCTTTAAAATGGATATTCTCATTTTGCCATTCAAGTCTTCTGAAGCACACTTTACTCTTGTACTTCATAGGAAGGATAGGAGAAATGTTTGCTATGGTAACAAAATATAAATATTTTACATCTTGAATTCTAATATATTGGCGAAGAATGCCTGGACCCCAATATATGTATATATATTCATAATAACAATTTTGAGAGCAAAATGAGAACAGCATCTAAAAAATAATTGATTTTTGAATTTTAACAGGATGGAATAAACATTTAATTATAGGCCCTATAAATTTCGCTGCTCACATACGCGATGTATATAATATCTTAAATATTATATATAATTTCTTATTTATTATTTAAGAGAAAGTAAAAATTACTATTTAACAAGACTGTGAGTGTTTCTTAATGATGAGGCCAAACATCCCATGGCCCCCGGGAATCGAACCCAGGATCTCCGCCTTTCCGGGGCATTGGCGTGCTATCCATTGCCTCATCAATAAGAAACACTCTCAGTCTTGTTAAATATATCTATGACTAGTTAAGTCCGAATCGAGGTATTTTGAATACTATTATCTTATTCAAATATATAGATCTCGAAAAATATTTAGCTAAAAATTACTATGTCAAAATATATTTGGAAAATCGATTTTTAATAATTTTCAGAACGTTTTGAGACTAAAATTTGATTGTTTTTGCTTGAATATTTTATATACTAAGTTATTCAATCAATATCAAGGCCTAAATGTGTTTATTTAATTAAAAAACAATAAATTAGTATAATTAGAAAATGAAGGCGGCAGTTTAAATTTGACGATGTAAAAGGCAATTAATAAACCCTTATTTTATGTGGTAGTAGTTAAATAAAAATAATGTCTATAGCTTTATAATTGATTGAAAAGACCAGTTTTGCATTTTTCCACAAATCCAACGAAGAATAAGAGATATATAGCAACTTTTTAAAAAGCGATTGTGCGCTAGAAAAAAAAGCCTAGACAAGAGTGAAGCGAGTCTCCCTGCCTGCACTCTGGGCGCAGATCGATTTAGAAAAAACAAATTGATGCTCTCCTATCATTTGAAATAATTAATAATAATAAATTGATTGATTTCTTGATCTTTTTATGCTTTTATAAAATTTTATTCGAAACTTTTTTTAACTATAAGAATAAAAGTCTGCATATTTATCTATAAAGAATTCAATTCTTTGAAAAAAAAAATAAAATTTCAAAATATTTTGTCTTCAATCAAAGAGATGCTTTTTTCTCATAAATATATTAAATAATAAAATCCATCCCTTTAGACCTTTAGTTCAGTGCTTGTTAAACTTTTTGAGAACAAAATATAAATATTTTCCCATACTTATTAATTTTGCATCTTGATTCAAATTGAAGGTAACCATTTCAAATGAAATAAATTTTTTTTTGCTTGAGACGGGAAGCGAACCCATGCACGAGAAGCTACGAGTCCAAGGGCGGATACAAGGGGGGGGGGGTAAAGGGGGTAATTACCCCCCCCGAGATTTGAAAAAAATACCTTTTTTTTGCAAAAAAATTTATTTTTCACGTAAAATTTTAAAAATTAATACTTAAAAATTTGATTTGTATCTATATTCTGGCAAACAAGTACAGAATGCGCCTTTAAATTACTGAAATTAAGAAAAAATAGTGTGCTGTGCGACGAGTCACTCCAAATTACCCCCCCCCCGAGAAACACCTCTGGATCCGCCCTTGTACGAGTCACGGACATTCTTTATCGTTTGCAAAAAACCGCATTCAAATCGACTTAGTGGTTTTTAAGATATATCAATTTCAACTTTGCGTTATCGAGATTACTCTGGTTAAGCATAAATAAACAAAAAAAAAAAACTTTGGTAACCCTTCACATGAAAAACGAATCCAACCTGAATAATTAAAAAAATTCTTTTTTTAATAATAAGATTTATTAATTAATAATAATTTATTTAAAAAAGAATATTATAAAAGCATTATTTTAAAATATATTTTTTTTTAATTTCCTGGAATAATTTTATTACTATTTTGTTTTTATCTTTTTAATTGATTCTGGGAAATGACGTCACTCGATTGTTTGGCTTGATGTCGGCTGGTCTTCGAGCAGAAAACAGATCTTTTAAGTAGCTATCTTTGTCTCACTTCCACTCATAATCTTCTGTCTCTTTCTCCTCGATGAATATTTCAAACGAAAAGGAATTAATACATTGAATAAGAGAAGTGAATGATTCTCGTTCATTTGAAATGACTAGTTCTTTGTGATTCCCTTGTAAAACATATTCAAATGGGTTTTTTTCCTAACTCATCTGTAATGTTCTAGTTCTTTCTATGGTGGGACCAGACGCACAGCTCTCTCCTGATCAGAATTCAACTCAAATACAGTATATAGCGTACATGACTAAATAAAATATTTATATATAAAAAAGAGAATTACAAATCTTTAATCACTAAATGAAAAAATTATTTAAATTTAAAAAGGAAGAAATTGCTGCATATTTATCTATAAAGAATTCAATCCTTTGGGAAAAAATAAAATTTCAAAATATTTTGTCTTCAATAAAAGAGATGCTTATTTCTCATAAATATATTAAACTTTATGAGTCGCGGCCCCGTTGAAACCCAAATAAATATCTCACGGCCCCTTTATTTTATTTTTTTACTTTCTCTTACCTCTATATATGTTAATTTATAGAGAAAGTATTGGTTTCATGTCAAAAATTCGATGTCGAGATTTTGTTGGATATATACGTTTTGAGGTCCCCAGAGTCCAAAAAAGTAGTTTTCGAAACATGGTCTGTCTGTGGGTGGGTGTGGGTTCAATTTTAAGTATGAAGGAATTGAACGAGGTTGAAATTTTATATTTAAGTTAGAAACCCCCCTGGAGCGTGAAAATAAGCTTTTAATCAAAATCGGCCAAAATGTACTAGTACTTTACTGATGTGGTTTTTCAGTTTTTTTTCGATTTTCTCGAAATTACCAAAATTGTTTAAAATTCAAAAATCAATTATTTTTTAGATGCTCTTTAAATGTATATTCTCACTTTGCTCTAAAAGTGTCTTTTTGAAGTACACTTTACTGATGTAATATTTTTGATTTTTCAAATTCATTTTCCGGCTTTTCGTTCCATAGACCCATAGACGCCGGAACTGGGGGGGGGCAAGGGTACATTGCCCTCCCCTGGCATCCTATAGGGGGGGGCAGAGGGGGGGCAATATGTCTTCTTTTATTTATTTTATTATTATTATTATTCTTTCTTTTATTTCATTTATTTTTAAAAATGATATATTTTTACTTTTGAAAAATAAAATCTTCTAAATTAAAAAAAATTAAAAGAGTAAGAAATTAATTTTTTTCCAAAAATTTTTGATAAAATGACCAGTGGCGTAGCGAGAGGGGGGCAAGGGGGGTCATCATGCCCCGGGCGCTACTCACAAAGGGGCGCCAAACAAATTCGCAAAACAAAAAATAATTTTAATGTCCGGGAAAAAAATTAAAAAAATTTTCCGCGTGACGGAAAAATTTGGTTCCGCAAAAAAAATAAAATTTTTCCGCAGGAAGGGGGAAAAATTCCGCAAAACTTACAATTGTTAGCCCACTTAGGTAAAATGATTTTAACAGCAGGGCAAAAAATTTTCCGCAGGCAAGAAAATTTTTGAGTTCTATATACGCCCCTGTATAATGTTATGGTTTTCGAATGCGGGGGTGTGTTGTGCCCCGGGCGGGAGTTAAGCTCACTACGCCACTGATTAAGAATCTACTTTTGTTATTTTTGTATCTTAATTATTTTTCGAGTTATACTCAAAAAACGATACAAAATTTGAGAAGGCTTAATATCATTAAACATAAAAGGTAGAAGATATTTAAGATATCATATAAATTTTGTATTTAATGCAGATAACGAATCAATAGACACCAATTTAATATCTTTTTTAGTTTTTAGCAAATTTACGAAAATTCAAGCAAACATAGATGTGACTCTCTCATAAGAGATCTAAGATCCCTTAATTTAGCAACATTATAAGATTTTATAGCCATTTTTAGAATTAAATTTTATAAAATTTGAGTATAAACAGATGAAATCAATCAATTCGACAATTATTTCAACTAATGGAAGAGCATCAAATTTTTTTTCCAATTCGATCGGCGCCCAGAGACCAGCCAGGGAGACTCGCGTAACTCTTGTCTAAGCCTTTCGTCTCGCACGAGATCGCTTTCAAAAAATCGCTAAATCTCTCTTATTTATTCACGGATTTGAGGCAAAATGCAAAACTGGGCTCTTGAATCAATTATAAAGCCAGAGGAATTTTTCTATTTAGCTACGCCCACATCAAATGAGGGTTTATTGATGACACTCACGACTTCTAACGTCAACTCCCGCCAATATTTTCTAATTTATTGTTTTTTAATTAAATAAACACATTTAGGGCTTGATGTCGATTGAATAAATTAAAATATAAAATATTCTAACTAAAACAATCCATTTTCGGCCAAGGAATGTCCTAAAAATAATAAAAAATCGATTTTAATTTATTTTGACAGATGAATTTTTTTTTCCAAAATAATAAAAAAAAACTATTCAACATTCACATAAATAATGAATAGTGCATTAGAATCAGCACTAAATCCTGAATCTTACACATTTATGTCAATTACTAGTTTGCTCTATTTTATAAGAGAGAGTCACATCTATGTTTGCTTGAATTTTCGTAAATTTGCTAAAAACTAAAAAAGATATAAAATTGGTGTCTATTGATTCGTTATCTGCATTAAATACAGAATTTATTCGATATCTTAAATATCTTCTACCTTTTATGTTTAATGATATTAAGCCTTCTCAAATTTTGTATCGTTTTTTGAGTATAACTCGAAAAATAATTGAGATACAAAAATAACAAAAGTAGATTCTTAATCCTCATTAAATCCCCCATATTTTCCCAGTGTCATATGTTTAAGAAGTGGTTAAATTAAAAATCTTATATTTTTAGATTTTGTATCAATTAATCGAAAACTATTAGAGATATTAAAATTTCGTATGCAAATTCTTATTCAAGGTGAAATTTTATCCAGAAACGATGTATCACATGCCTTGTGTTGTGTTTAATAGATAGATAGTAGCTAGTGGCGTAGCGAGAGGGGGGAGGGAGGCAAGGGAGTCATCATGCCCCGGGTGCTACACACAAATGGGCGCCAAATGGTCCGCAAAACAAAAAAATCTGGTTTGACTGGCGCACAGCACACAACTTTCTCTTACCCTTCGGTAAGAGAAAGTTGTGCACCGTGCTGGTCACACCAGATTTTTTGTGTCGAGATATATTTAGTTTCCCATAGCACCTTAGTTTCAAACTTGCATTATAAATGTTGACTGGTTGAAATAAACTATGGTTATTTTTCAAAATTTTAATCTCATATTTGGACATTTTATACACAATATAGAATCGTAAATAAATACAAAATTTCATAAGAATTGGAAAAAAAAAATTTTAAATGCCTAAAAAGTTCCAAAGGGGACCCCCTTTTGAATCGAAATTAACATACAAATCCCTATAGGAAATTAACATTAGGCCTATGAGAGAAGGCGGAGAGACAGACGATAATGTTTGCAAGTGAGAGAGAGAGAGAGAGTGTGAGATATGTTTTCTCCGAAACAATCAAAGACAGAAATAAAATAAAAAAAAATGGGAATTTAAATAATAATTTTTTTTTTTTTTTTTTTAAAAAAACATTCACACTTTTTTCTCATTCACACTCACATTCACACAGACATTCATGCAGTCTTTTCGGCAACTTAGGCCATATAAGATTTTGACGATAACCGTTGTAGAGAATATATATATTGTGGGGTCAGGCATTTCTATTTAAGCCATCTGGTATCCAAATGACTTAAATAAAATCATCGGACTGCCTGGGTCCGAACCCGCGACGTTTGGTATAGGAGGTAGGCGCGCTACTTACTACGCCAAACCCGGGGGCTAAATAATAATTGATTTTTAATCTATTAAAAAGAAAAGATTTATTTTACCGGAGGTCAAATGTAAAAATAAAAAAAAAAAAAAGATTTAAATTCCGTTACCATGGCAACCATTTCTATCTTTCCTATGAAGAACAAGAGTAAAGTGGTCTTCAGAAGATTTCAACGGCAAAATGAGAATATACATTTTAAAGAGCATCTAAAAAATAATTGATTTACGAATTTAAAAAAAAATCCTTGGAGGGAATTTTGAGAAAATCGAAAAAAACTGAAAAAGTACATCAGTAAAGTACTAGTACTTTTTGGCCGATTTTGTTCAAAAGCTTATTTTGAGATTCTTCAAAGGTAGCTAAGTTAAATATAAAATTTACTGAATATATTTTATGGTTTTCGAATGGGGTTTTCGAAAAAGGTATTGTCCCCCGGGCGCGAGTTAAGCTCACTACGCCACTGAAAATGACTAGAAAATTTTTTTTAATTTTAATTTTATTAAAATTGTGATTTTATTTAAAATTTTTAAAGTTTTATAGTAGATTTGTTTTTGTTTTATACTATTTGAACATATTAAATTATTTTAATTTTCTAAAAAAATTTTTTTGCCCCCCCCCCTGATTCAAATTCGTTCCGGCGCCCCAGCATAGACCCAATGTTAAATCCCTATGGGAATTTGCATATTAATTTCGATTCAAACTCCAACTTTTTACGCATTTTAAAAAGTTTTTTCCAATTCTTATGAAATTTTGTATTTATTTAGGATTCCCTATTGTGTATAAAATATCCAAATATGAGATAAAAATTTTGAGTTTATTTCAAGCAGTCAATATTTAAAATGCAAGTTTGAAACTAAGGTTTATTATATTTAAAGACAGGGGCGGCGCGTCCACTAGGTAAACTAGACGGCCGCCTAGGGCGGCAACCTGAAGAGGGCGGCAAAAATGCAAAAAGAAAAATGAAAAAAAAAATGGCACCCGAAAAAAAATTAGGTTCCGCGGGCGGCAAAAAAAATTTTGGTTCCGCGCAAGAGGAAATGTTCCGCGGTGTGACAAGCACAGAACACAACTTTCGATTACCGAAGGTAAGAGAAAGTTGTGTGCTGTGCGCTAGCCACACCAGATTTTTTTTTATTTAAATAAATAATTAATAATCTATGTATATATTAATTGCAAACCCCCTCCCCTCTCGCCCTAACGAGGGGTTGGCCCTCCCCTAACAAGATGTCTGGCTACGCCCATGTTGAGAATTATTTTCAAAAGCGATTTGGATTTACGATTAAAGCCAAAGGCCGCTAGTAGTCAGGATGTAGCCTTGATTCGAGGCGCCGGATTGCTTTTGAAAAAAAAACTCAAACTCTCAATATTTAATTTATTTCTTAAAAAATCGATATAGAACTTTAGGAAAAACTTTTTTTCATAATCAGAAACATTGGGAAATTTTTTGGATTAAATCTGAGGGTGCTAAATAAGGATTTTTATGAATATCCTGTGAAAAGGCAAAATCCGTTAGGCCCGGATTTGAGTTAATTTCATGGGCGTAACTAGAGAATTTGGCTGGGGGGGGGGGGGCATGGGACCAGCCATCCTCGCTGGGGGGACCATGGGACCAGCTATTCTCCAGAGGGCCTGAAAAGCCCCATATTTTCTCAATTTTTCTTGGGGCAGTGAGCTTTCTGGGGAGGGGGCAGGGCACGAGCCTTCTGGGAGGGCCATGTTCCCCCCGGCACCCCCTAGTTACGCCCATGCCTCTCCCTCACCTAACGCATCACGTAATATGTGGACAACCCCTAAGGTATTTATTTAAAATTTATATAATATTCGTTTATTTAATAAAAAGTTTCACTTAAAAAAAAAAAAAAAAAAAAAAAAACTGAAAATTTTATATAGACTATAGATTAAAGGGAAAATTTTAGAAAATATAGAACGATGATCCTTTTTATTATCATTTGATTGGTTGAACGGTTGGTTAGATTAAAGGAAAAATATATTCTTAATTATTCAATTTTAGTTCCATGTGAATATTCTCTAGGAAATTCTAAACTCATTACAAAAAATTCGATGCGAATTGGATGCGCGGTTTCCGAGTTATAGACAATTGATTTCTCAAAGTTTTATTCATTTCCACTGTTAATATTTTTGGACTCTTAGTTTGGCCAAAGAAGGGGAGGGTCGCGAGTGGCAGGCTCCCCCACCCTCTGCTCGGATTGTTGCTGAGGAGAAAAAGCCGCCAAGCCCCTCCCCTCTTTTCTAAGAAAAATTATTTCTCTTTTTAAAAATAATAATTTAACTGTTTTTAAGTTAATTTTTTTTTTTTTTTGACATTTGGAAGAATTATAAAAATTGAACGAGAAAAAAAAATTAAATAAGCAATCAGAGAATATTGCCAAATAAATGATAGTTATATATTTAGTTAGATGTAAAATCTTTCAATTCTACATCATCACATGGTTGTTATCAAGGGCGTACCCAGGATCAAATCTAGAGGGGGGCAGAACATGGTCGTCCAGAGGGGGGCAGATTATGGCCTTCCAGATTGTGACATAGCTTTTTTTTATTATATAGAGGAGAAAAGCCTTCGAATTAAAGACATAAAAACCCTCAAGTCCTAACGAGTCCCCGTCGCCATCGCCCTACCTAATTTTGTTTCGTTTCATCACTTTATAAGCATTTAATTTTTTTTTTCTTGCTTCTAGAGGGGGACAGCTGCCCCCCTCTGCCCCTCGCTGGGTACGCCCATGGTTGTTATATTTATTTGAACACAAGCGATATTTCGTTCTTGTATTACTGTAGGGTAGTTAAATAACAAAGTGTAAAATTTAATTTAGATGAAATGATTTGATTACTTACAATTTCCACAAAATATTACTGATGTACTTTTTAAAAGGGCATCTAAATAATTGATTTATATGAATTTTAATCTAAAAATCTGGTGTGACTGGCGCACAGCACACAACTTTCTCTTACCTTCAGTAATCGAAAGTTGTGTACTGTGCTTGTCACACCAGATTTTTTGTGTCGACATGTATTCAGTTTCCGACAGTATGGTTCATTCGATTTTCAAAATGTAAAATTTATAAGTATGGCAAAATATTTATATTTTGTAACCATGGCAACCATTTCTCATATCTCCTCTATGAAGTACAAGAGTAAAGTGGTCTTCAGAAGATTTCAATGGCATACATAGGATATACATTTTAAAGAGCATCTAAAAAATAATTGATTTTTGAATTTAAAAAAAAATCGTTGGAGCGAATTTTGAGAAAATCGAAAAAAAAAAATAAAGAATGGAACAGTGCATCAGTAAAGTACTAGTACTCTTTGGCCGATATTGTTCAAAAGCTTCGTGTCACGTCCCATGGGGGTGCCTAACTTAAATATGAAATTTCAACCTCCTAGCTCTTTTCGTTCTTGAGATATTTTGTTCACAGACACACAGACAGACAGACCATGACGCGAAAACCACTTTTTGGATTCAGGGGAGCTCAAAACGTGTATATCCATCAAAATCTCGACATCGAATTTTTGACATGAATCCAATACTTCTCTCTCTCTATATATATATTACATATATACATAGGTAAGAGAAAGTAATAGGAGGGGCCGTGAGATATTTATTTGGTTCCCAACGGGGCCTCGATTCAAAAAGTTTAACAAGCACTGAACTAAAGGTCTAAAGGGATGGATTTTATTATTTAATATATTTATGAGAAATAAGCATCTCTTTGATTGAAGACAAAATATTTTGAAATTTTATTTTTTCTCAAAGGATTGAATTTTTTATAGATAAATATGCATACAGTCTTTTATTGTTATAGTTAAAAAAAGTTTGGAATAAAATTTTATAAAAGCATAAAAAGATGAAATCAATCAATTAGGCAATTATTTCAAATGATGGGAGAGCATCAATTTGTTTTTTCTAATTCGATCGGCGCCCAGAGTGCAGCCAGGGAGCCTCGCTTCACTCTTGTCTAGGCTTTTCTTCACGCGCAGATTCGCTTTTCAAAAAGTCGCTATATCTCTCTTATTTTTCGTTGGATTTGAGGAAAAATGCAAAACTGGTCTTTTCAATCAATTATAAATCTATAGACATTTTTTTATTTAACTACGACCACATAAAATGGGGGTTTATTAATTGCCTTTTACATCTTCAAATTTTAACTGCCGTCTTCATTTTCTAATTATCCTAATTTATTGTTTTTTAATTAAATAAACACATTAAGGCTTTGATATTGATTGAATAACTTAGTATATAAAATATTCAAGCAAAAACAATGAAATTTTAGTCTCAAAATGTTCTGAAAATGATTAAAAATCGATTTTCCAAATTTATTTTGACATATTAATTTTTAATTTCTCTTAAAATTCAAAAATCATTTATTTTTTTATAATTTAGAAATCTGCAGAACCTAAAGAATTCTATAGATTTATAATATGAAATATAAAGTTTCTTGTTTTATTATATAACTCAAATAAAAGTTTGTACAATGATTGAATAATTGAAGCAATAATTAAGAATATATGAAAGTTATTCATAATGTATAAATATTCTAGAACATAATATACTTATATCATTTAAAAGGAAATATTTAATATTTCCAGGGACTATTTTCTTTAATTACGAATTAATTTTAGTTCCTCTTTTGTGTATGTGTGTGTGTGTGTGTGTGTGTGTGCGCGCGCGCGCATTGATACAATTAGTTTGTTACATTATTGAAGTTAAAAACAGCTGATTTGAATTTGTGCGATTCATAGAGCGCGTTTTCACGTTTATCTATAACAGGTGAGTCAAACTCAATTAACGGGTCATTTCATTCCTCTGGTAAGACTACTGAGGTCCACATCACATTTACAAATTAAATGAATTTAATGGTAATAATTTTTTTTTCCGGCCTAAATAGTACACGCCTTGAGAAACTCCTCAACGTGTGTGGTGGCAGCTTTAGGGCCGAAGGGCGTCCTTGAGGCCAAAAAATCCCGATTGAAATTCAATAATATTTTCCTCACGGCCGGAATTCTGTCAGTTTTTCGTATATGGCCACGATAGGTGGCTATAAATGGGATCCCGGGTTCGCTTCCCGCCCAAGCGAGAAATATTTATTTCAAATGAATTGGATACCAACATGGGCGTAGCCAGACTTCTTGTTAGGGGGGGGCCAACCCCTCGTTAGGGCAAAAGAGGGGGGTTTGCAATTAATATATACATAGAGTATTAATTATTTATTTAAATTAAAAAAATCTGGTGTGACTGGCGCACAGCACACAACTTTCTCTTACCCTTCGGTAAGAGAAAGTTGTGCACTGTGCTGGTCACACCAGATTTTTTGTGTCGAGATATATTTAGTTTCCCATAGCACCTTAGTTTCAAACTTGCATTTTAAATGTTGATTGCTTGAAATAAACTATGGTTATTTTTCAAAATTTTAATCTCATATTTGGACATTTTATACACAATATAGAATCGTAAATAAATACAAAATTTCATAAGAATTGGAAAAAAAAATTTTAAATGCGTAAAAAGTTCCAAAGGGGACCCCCTTTTGAATCGAAATTAACATACAAATCCCTATAGGAAATTAACATTGTTCCTATGCGAAGATAAGGTAGAAAAATTTAAAACGCGTAGAAAGAGAGAAGATAGTTTTGTGAGAGAGAGATATGTTTTCTCCGAAAAAAAAATGGGAGTTTAATTAATAATTGATTTTTAATTTAATAAAAAAGAAAAAGATTTAAATTCGGTTACCATGGCAACCATTTATTTCTCCTATCTTTCCTATGAAGCACAAGAGTAAAGTGTGCTTCAAACAATTTTGAGGGCAAAACGAGAATATACATTTGAAAGAGCATCTAATAAATAATTGATTTTTTGAATTTTAATCAAAATCGTTAGAGCGAATTTTGAGAAAATCGAAAAAAACTGAAAAAGTACATCAGTAAAGTACTAGTACTTTTTGGCCGATTTTGATTAAAAGCTTATTTTGTCGGTCCCGGGGGTGTTTAACTTAAATATAAAATTTCAGCCTCATAGCTCAATTCCTTCATGCTTAAAATTGAACACACACAGACACACACACACACACACACACACACAGACAGACAGACAGACAGACAGACAGACAGACAGACAGACAGACCATGTCGCGAAAATCACTTTTTTGGATTCAGGGGACCTCAAAACGTGAAGATCCATCAAAATCTCGACATCGAATTTTTGACATGAAACCAATACTTCCCTCTATATATATATTACATATATACATAGGTAAGAGAAAGTAAAAAAATTAAATTAATGTAGTGAATTGGGGTGTTAAAAAAAAAATTTCCAATGGGAAATATATATATATATATATATTTTTTTTTTAATTTTTAGGACCAGCCAGGGGGGGCAACGCCCCCCTGCCTCCCCCCTGGCTACGCCCATGGATACCAATTGTCTCAAATAAATAGGAATGTGGTCTAATTGGGCTTATATGCCATAAAAGACCTTAATATAAATAAATAAATAAATAAAATAATCTTCTTCTTTCTTCGCCTTAACCCCGCGGTGCGGGGTCGGCGTAAATAAATAAAATAATAAAATATAGAGTCTATATATTTTTTTATTATTATTATAAAATGAATCTATATTTATTGGAAAATATGATTAAATTTTATTAATAAGAACTAGTGTGTTGGTCTCATGGGCGTAACTAGGGGGGTCCCGGGGGGGCCTGGCCCCCCCCCCCCAGAAGGCTCGTGGCCCCCCCCCCAGAAAGATCTTTGCCCCAAGAAAAATTGAGAAAATATGGGGCTTTTCAGGCCCGAGTCATTCTTTCCACGTCAAATCGATACACTTTTTAACATCACCATCTCAGATTTGTATGAAATTTGGGTCATAGGTAGAGTCAATAGAGACTAAGAAAAAGCCCCAATTTCAACTTGATATCTCAACTCGTTTAAGAAATATGGCGGGTTAAATTTGTCAAAAATGGCAAAAAATCGACCCAAACACATCTATTTAAATTGCTCTAAAATCTCTTAGAGATGAGATAGAGAGATGAATGAGGTGTCATTTTACAGCTTTTCAGATGCCCTTTCCAATGATATACAACACACCTGGGGTGGTAATAAAAAGAAAATTTTAATTTCAAAATCAAAAATTTAAATTAATTTTTTCTCAAAAAGTACCACTTCGAAAATTTTGAAAAAATTCTAAAATGGTCCTTGCTTAAAGGTTAAAAGATAATATAAGCCTCATCGAGGGATCATGATGGGATCATAGAAAAATTAATTAAAACAACCATTGCGTTAGTTTTTTGTCATAATTGGGAAAAATTACACAGACTCAGTGGTGTACCGAGGGGGGGGGTCCGCCCCAGGCCCCGAGCCGGCATAGGCCCTCATATATATATATATATATATATAAAATTAAATATTTCCCTTTGAGAGGCCCCGGGGCCCTCAGAGTCAAGTAAAAATGGGAAAATTTTGATTAAAAAAAAAGAAAATTTAATGAAAATGTCTCTTTAAATAGGCCCCGGGGCCCTCAGGGCTCAAGTAAAAACGGAAAAATTTAGATTAAAAAAAAACAAAATTTAATAAAAATTTCCCTTCGAGAGGCCCCGGGGCCTGGGGTTCAGGGATATACGGTATTTTAAAAATATTTTTGTGTATGGAGGAGAAGGATATTTAAAGATGAGCACCCCCCCCCAAAAAAAAAATTCAATATAAGGCCCCCTTTCTTCTAGTGCCGCCCGAGGCCCCCAACTGCCTCTGTACGCCTCTGCACAGGCTAACAGTGATTTTGGTACCGAGGGTATTTTGATCTGATCTCCGAGTATATGCGACGTCCTTTTTCCAAAAATGTCGTCCGTTTTGCTCGAATAGCTCTAGTTTTAGAGATATAGAGAATATAACGTTTTAATTGAAATTCTGCTCTAAAGCGGCTCTTATTTTGAGTTTTCTAGATTTTTTTATGTTTCTCTTAAAAATATACAGCTAGCTAAGATACATAGAAAATCTAGAGATTCTGCCCAATCAGAAGTGATTTATTTAGTGGTGCAAAACAAGGCTAAAATAGTAAAAAAATCCAATTTTTCCAGTTTTTCTTAACTTTAGACAACCCTAAAATTTTTTTAACATCTCTGAATGCAAAAAACATATATGTACGATATTCTGTAACTCTTTAGCTTTCCAGAAATCATTCCTTTGTGCAAATCGGTTAA
Organism: Euborellia annulipes; assembly: GCA_023213315.1. Classification (NCBI taxonomy): domain Eukaryota; kingdom Metazoa; phylum Arthropoda; class Insecta; order Dermaptera; family Anisolabididae; genus Euborellia; species Euborellia annulipes. Next base: position 129,824 of record JAKCPI010018216.1, read on the forward strand.
TTATTAAAGAAATTATAAACTTGTTATTTCAGCGCTATCACTACACCCAAGAATTCTTCTAAGCAAAACAACATCTTAATCATAAAATTTTCTTATTTTTGACTTGTAGATTAACTATTTTGTTTATAATTTCGTTAATAATTAACCGATTTGCACGAATGAATGATGGCTGGAAAAATTGAATTTTTTTCAATTTTTAGCCGTGTTTTGCACTACTAAACCACTTCTGATTGGGCAGAATCTCTAGATTTTCTAGGTATCTTAGCTACCTGTATATTTTTAAGAGAAAACACCATTAAAAAAATCTAGAAAACTCAAAATAAGAGCCGCTTTAGAGCAGAATTTCAATTAAAATGTTATATTCTCTATATCTCTAAAACTAGAGCTATTCGAGCAAAACGGACGACATTTTTGGAAAAAGGACGTCGCATATACTCGGAGATCAGCTCAAAATACCCCCGGTACCATAATCACTGTTAGCCTGTGTAATTTTTCCCAATTATGACAAAAAACTAACGCAAGGGTTGTTTTAATTAATTTTTCTCTATAATCTGAGATGGTGAGGTTAAAAAGTGTATCGATTTGACGTGGAATGACTCGCCCACCGAGGTTATCTGGTCTCATGCCCATGGGCGTCCGCAGGATTTTTTGCAGGGGGGGCAAGGATTTTTTGCAGGGGGGGGCAAGTCACTTCAAGATAAGTTAAAAAAAACGTATTTTGATATTAATAATGTTATACACCCCTTAGTATTTAAAGCTTTCAAACCGCGGCAAGGTGGATGTTTACTGTGAAAGATTTTTTTGTATTTTTTCTTTGTTTTATACATTTTTTTGTATCATTTTAATTTTCAGGGGGGGCAAGTGCCTGGTTGCCCCCCTGCGGACGCCCATGCTCATGCCCCCCCCCCAGCGAGGATGGCTGGTCCCACGGCCCCCCCCAGCCAGATTCTCTAGTTACGCCCATGGTTGGTCTGGAGAGAAAATTTTCTAAAGTAGGCTTCCTTCCTTGATCGTAACTTCTTTCTGGAACTCTTACTTGGAGATGGCAAGAATTATTAAAACGATTTTTGAACGAACCTTAGTTTTACTGGAGTTTGAGGGTAGAAAAACTGTAAAATAACTAGCTTATATTGCCATTCATTCATATTTGTCTATTTTTTAAACTTATAAAATTTCAACAGTTTCATATTATGGATTCATATAAATAAAATTTGCAAATTTAACCAAAAAATTATTGAAGATAAAATCAATGCTGAACCAAGAAATTTTATAAACAATTTTAACAAGAATGATTTGTTTTTGTTCATATTAGATATTTTTCTTTGAGGGAGTCAGTCTCCCAAGATGAGGTCAGGCAATTCTTAATTAAGTAAAAAATAATCAAAATTATGTCTCTGTTAAATTTATTTATTTATTTTTAATTGCATTTTACACAATATTTTATATTTGTGTTGGCCAGAATAAAATCTAACAACTCCAGGTCTGTTCTGGTCAGCTGATGTCAATATAATAAGCACAGGAGGTGTAAATATAAAAGAATCCCTTGCGTTTTCTCATATGATTATTTCATTGGTTTTAGAAAAGAAAATTGCTCTATCTTTTTTCTTTGTCCTCCGCCACTGGCTTTTGTAAATTTGTTAAAATTTAATGGAAAATGTGCAAAAAGATGTCAGTGTTTTTCGATATATTCACTGGCTCTGAAGCGTTTAAACTTGATACCGGTATCTTCGGAGTTAGAAGATTGTTTGGATATTCCTTTGCTGGATTATAGCAATGGGCTGTAATAAAAAAAAATATAAGCTTATTTATATTAGATCACTAAAATATATAGAAAGAAATTCTTAGATAAATTATCTAGTGCTATGAGTGTTTCCATTTGAAGCAATTATTTGCCAATTAACAATATTCAAAATTTTATACAGGGGTAATTAGAAATTTATTATTTAGAATCTTTTATTGCTTAAAATTACCTTAAATATTATATGGACTCTTATTCATTGTCTGTCGCTCCCTCAAAATTTTCCGAACAAGACAGCTTATAATCGGTTATGTTGTTCTGAATTTGTTGTTGCAATAATATGGCTTGTCGGTTTGGTAAGGCACGAAGCTCTGCAGCAACATATTTTCCAAAATGGGCATACGGCTCATCCTCAGTCGTATTTTGAGCGATATAATCCAACCTCTGAATTGTCTCTTCGTCTCTTGAGACGGATTTTTTAAATTTTTTTTAGTTTGTTTTGACAATGGCTGTATTTCTTCACCAACAGTCTCATCCTGAAACAAAATGAAATTAGTTAATCAACTTTTTGTATTTCATTTATTCCTTTTTTTTAGGTGCCCAAGATGAATGGACTAAGGTGAAAAATAATTTTTTAACGCACTGGAATTTCCCAAAATGTAGAGAGCGTTAGACGGGAAGCATTTTGTCATCAAACGACCAGAAAATTCTGGATCACAGTTTTACAATTACATTGAACATCGATGTTGGGGCAAACGGACGATCAAGCGACAGTGCAGATAACACATTGAACATTTCTATGGAAACACATTGAATATTGCCATTACTCCAATACTCTTGAAATGGTTCAAGATACTGTACTTATTGGAGATGATTCGTTTTCACTAAGAAACAACTTAATGAAGCCTTATAGTGGTACTGGCCTGTATGACATTCAGAAAATATTTAATTATCGGTAAGCTAATTATTTTGTAAACAATATAAAATTACATTAAATAAATGAAGCCCTCGGGCTTGGCTTAGTTGGTGGCGCGCCTGCCTTGTATACAAACCAAGGGTCGAGGGTTCGGATCCCAGGAAGTCCGATTTTATTTGGATGCCAAATGGCTTAAATAAGAATGCCTGGACCCCAATATATATATATATATATATATATATATATATATATATATTCATAATAATGGCTATCGTAAAAGTCTTATATGGCCTAACTGTGTGAATGGGAAAAAAGTGTGAGTGTTAAAAAAAAAAATTAATATATTTACTAAATTTGATTTGCTTTTTATTGTCGACACAAATTCACTTAAAAAGTAGGCAAAATCGAACCACACAAGCTTGGGCAAATATACCGCATCAGGGGAGGTGCCATTTTTTTTTACTTTTTTCTATTTTATGAACTTCTTTTCTGTACACGTCCTTTATATATTTTATTTTTGCCTTGACCTGCTTCACATCCATATCTCCAACAAGTCCTTTTGCTCCAAGTCGTCTGTATAGTTCTTCGAAATCCAATTCTTTTAATTTTACATTAAGGTAATCCTTATCTTTTGTGTTCCATAAAATTGGGTACTCTGTAAATTGATAAAAATTCTATGATGCAATTTGAGTTCCACTTCATTTTTAAATATGAAAATTAAAAACACAAAATATCTGACATTTGACTATTAGAAAATCATTCAAAAACAGCAAAGGTTCGGGGATAACAAAAATAAATATGAAATACAAATTAAATTTAAGTTCAAAAGAACAAAATGAATGTTATGTAATATATATACACTAGACGCAAAGCCCCGCCTTCGGCGGGGCTTCGTCTAGCGGGGCTGCGCCCCTGGACCCCCTTGCTCGCCTACTTATATACATACCGGTACATACATTTTCCCTTTTCATTTTTATATGTAGAGATTATTTTAGCGGTTAATTATTCATGAACTTAAGATTTTTTGTGAATCATATCCTTTCCGGGACTCTCCCGGTACACAGACAAAAAATTTACGCCAATATTTTAGAATTCAAAATGTAAATAAATAAAAAAATCGTAAACATGGGTAAATATTTATATTTTGTTACCATGGCGCTATCCCTGAGGCCTGATTGGTTGTTTCACACATCGGACACGGTCTTAGGCAATTATAATATAGTATGATAGTCACTTTTTGTGGTATATATATACACTATAAAAATGAAGAGCCCCTTCCAATTAAATTATATATGTTTCAATCAATCCAAAGGCATTAACGAGAATTAAAAAAAAATGTATATTATCTTTAGAAAATTAGAAAATAAATCTGGTAGCCCCAAACGAAATAAATATTTAACACTAAAATGTAATTAATTAATTAATTATTAGTTAAACCGGATTAAATTATAAAAATGAACGATAGCGCGGGATTTAAATATCTTTTATTAAAATATTATCTAATTAATAATTCATAACATAAATTTAATAATGCAGCTCTGAGACAAAGATTATTTTATGATATATTTAATGCATTGAAGCGTTGCAAGTCTTTTGTGACCTCCAAAGTTAAGTCCCACCCATGCCTTTTCTACTTGTGATTATTTCATTGTTTTTATAAAAGAAAATAAAAATCTTTATTGAAAATTTTCTAGGTTTGAACCATTAGAGTTTCCATTAAAAAATATAGGCTATAATATTTTTTTAAAAACAATGAAATAATTACAAGTAGAAAAAGGATGGGTGGGACCAGAGCCGCAGACAGACTTGACGGGCCCCGGGGGCTACTTACTAATACGCCCCCCCCCCCAAAAAAAAAATACCCTAAGTTTTTTTTTAGTATGTAAAAGGCTATCATGCCAACAATTTTTTAGACAGTTTTTGACACAACTTTTGAAATAATTATACGGATCTCAGAGGATTTCCGGGAGAATCTGGGGTATGGAAAATTTTTTGAAAATTAGCCACTGAAATCTGCGTTTTTAGCTATCCTGAGTCGTGAAAAAGATCAAACTTGATTTGAGGTTAAAAGGCCCGGGCCCCCTGAAGGAAAAAATTTCAAGAAAATGATTTTTTGGTTGAAATTTTAAGATTTGAGCTTAAAGGGCCCTGGGGATATAACCCTCCCTCCCCCTGTCTGCGGCCCTGGGGGCCGATAGTATAACGCTCGGTCAAGTCAACTTTTGACCGCCGGTCAAGTGAACTCAGTCAACATTTGACCGCAGTCAAATCTAGTTCCGTAGTATAAAAAAATGAACTCCGGTCCCATGACCGAAGCTCATACCATTGACAAACTCGCCTGTTGCTAACTTCATATTTATTTTGAATTCATTTTTATGATTTTTGAGTTGCTGTCAGCTTGCTGTTTTAAAATTATTGCTAAGATGGCCAAATTTAAACATCAGTAAACGGGCACATATAAAAATATAAATAAATCGAAACACCATTGACCAGGGAGGGGGGTTCTTGATTAAAAATTAGTTATATATGGAGCAACAAAAATTTCCAGAGAACGCAAAAATATTGTAATATTTTTTTTTTTTAATTTCAACAAAAAAACAATTTACAAATATAATACAAAAAAAATGGTATCATTTTATTTTGGCATCTTTCTCATTTGAGTGAATTTTTTTTAGTTGATTGCTGTCAAAAAACACGTTTAGCCACTATCAATTATAGTTTATAATATATATTCCGTCAAATCCGATTTGTCGACTCCTCACAATCAGGCAATCATATCAAACATAATAGTAGACACGATTACAAATATATTATTTTATTCGAATAACTTTTCTTTTTAAAAGAAAAAAAAAAAAAAAAAAAAAAAAAAAAAAAAAAATGGATAGAAAAAGGCCTGAGGACTAAAGCTTTTTGCTAAAAAATAAATAATATATATAATAATATTATTTTTTATTTATTAATATTTATTCCCTTATTATTAATATAAAATTTATTATTATTATTTTGTGAATATTTATATAATTTTAAAATTTTACCAACATTACTAACTATTATTTATACTTTAAATTAAAATATTTTGTCAATTTTATAATAAACTGTATTTTTACTTTGTTTGGTATTTATATTTTTGTTTATGTATTTAAAAATACGTGATCACCTATGGCCAGCTGTCAAAATTGGCTATTTGAACTCCGGTCAAAAATTTGACTGGCCGAATTCGGCCGGTCAAGTTGAACCTCGGTCAAAGCTGATTTGACTGGCGGTCAAGTTTTATACTACGCAATTCTCGGTCAAATCGCCTGTTGACCGAGGTTCAAACTTTGAACTAGCTTTATACTATCGGCCCTGGGTGGGACTTAATATTGTCCCTCACCGTACCATCTTTGAAATAGGATTTGTTCCCTGGAAAGGGGTTTCCTCATTGTGGGGTCGGCAAAATTAATTTATAAAGAAATGAGACCGAGAGAAAAGCAAGCCGACCCGTCTTACGGCCTGACGCTTGATATGAAAATGGGAAAAAAAGGCTGACATAAAGGAAAGGAAGAAATGCCAGCCTTGGCTTGGGTAATTCGTGGTTGCCATCCACGTATCCACTGGAAGTGAGCCCCTGAGTCCGGGTTTTGTATTCGTTATGCGAAACGTAGTTCGCTCGATAAGTGAGTCCTTTTTCAATTTGTTTTACTCGTTATGCGAAATATTAGTTAAGCGAGGTTCTACTGTATTTATAAAATACTTTAACTTCATTGAACTTAGTCTTTCGAATCCTTTTGTTTTTAATAAAATATTAATATTTAAGTATTTATCTAGTCTTAAATGTGTTTTTTACTAAAGAACTAAACTTTAAAATCATCAATATCTTCAATAATTTAAAACATTTTTAAAAGATGTGATTGTGTGTGTTGGCAGTCCTGTCATGTCAGCCCATGTATACAATCAGTTGTGTTGGCAGTTAACTCTGGTCGAAGCCTCGCTTCCCCATCCATCCAGCTCGTTATTTCCTTTTTTTTAATTCTCTCTCTCCTCTCATCACAACCAAATATATATTTCGTGTAAATAAATATGGATAAAGAAAAACCAAAAAGTAGTATAGAAACGGAATTTACCGATATCGATTCCAAAAAAGAATGGCCCCTACATTATCAAGTAAGTTGATAGTTTTTTTTTTAAGAAAATTTAATTTGATAATGTTTCAAGTTCAAGGACAAAGAAATGCTCAAATTAAATTAATTTTTCTTATTAAATTTGATTAAAATCTTAATTATTATAAATATAAAGAAATGGTTGAGTTCCTTTTGGATGAATCACTCATTCATTCTTCTTCCTTGTCATTTCAGCGGATTCGAAACAAATGTCAAAATTATAACTACACATTTTTAGAGGCCAAAAAATCAGAAAATAGAAACCTTAATCGATATAGAGATGTAAGTCCTTATGATCATAGTCGTGTCATATTAAATAAAGGATCATGCGACTATATTAATGCCAATTTGTTAACTGTAAGTATTTTTTTAAATAAATTTTTCCTAAAAAATAATTTATTTCTAGACAATTATAACAACTAATGAAGGGAAAATAAATTTTTGTCAACCCTACGGTCATGAATCATGGTCAATTAATATTTAATAATTAATATACACCCGTGAAAATTAATTATTTCCAGGAAATAAAAAAAAAGTTAAAGAAGCCATTATTTTTCCTTTTCTAACTGAAGTTTCGGCTTTAATTAAAACTATCCTCAATGATCCTTAAATACTTAATTAAATATCTACCTGTTAATAGTATATTTAATTAGAAGCATCCAAAATTTACATTCTTAGAAATTAAAAAAAAAAAAAGTAATTGTTTTAGGCCTATATTGTGGTATGCAAAAATCGGCTGAATCAAAACCTAAAGTATCTTATTTCTTTATCTCCAAGAAATCTCTCCATTCTTCTTAATATCAATTTATATATAAATATACAATAAATTATGTTGTTTTTTTGTATTATCTTTATATGATAACCACCCCCAAGCGTTTCCTCATGTGATTATTTTTATAGAATAAAATAGAAATCTTTATTGAAACCACAGTAGTTTCAATTTTTATATTTTTTTTTTAATCAGGGTGAATATTAATGATATGCCTCTTTCAGATTGCATTCAATATCTTAAAGAAGGCCAAAGGATGAATACATTATAATATAATTGTTGAATTTGAAACCAATAAACCAGAGTTTAAGAGAGAATATATATATATATATATATAAACTTCAATTTATAGCTGTGATGTTATATTCATAAGAGGGTAGAAAAAAGAGAGGCGCAGCTAGTGTTTTTTCTTTATTTTTTTTAGTTTATACGAACCAAAACGTCAGCTGAATGAATTAAATAAATAAAGAAAAAACTTCAACTACTACTCTCATTTTTCTACCCTCATATGTATATATAAAATATATATATAATAAAAGAATTTGATTTGAAATTAATAATTTTAATACTGTAAAAATTAATAATTTTTACAAATAAACCACAATAAAGCGAAAATCAAATTCTTTTATTAATGATAACTTCTTCTTTCACTGTGGCTTATCCATATTTTTTTTTTTTTTTCTAAGGGTCGCTCATTTTTATTTTCCTTCTCCACAATGCCCTATCCTGCGCATCCTCAAACTCCAATACCTTCTGCCTTCAGTCCTCATTTACACAATCCAACCATCTTCTTTTGGGCCTACCCCTTGGTCTCTTTCCTTCCACCTTCAAATCCAATATTCTTTTCCCAACTTCCTCTTTTTCTCTTCTCATCACATGGCCAAACCATCTCAACCTACTTTCCTGGATCTTTTTCGATACCTCCACCACTCCTGCCATTATTAATGATAACTGTGAAAGCTCCAAAATTCTATATATATATATATATAATTTATTGAGCATTGATTATTCCAATTATGAAAACGTCAATTCCAAAATAAGATCTCTGTTTAAACTTGATAATTATAATTAGTTTTGTTTTATAAAATTTACTTTTATTGTATTTTGTAATTTATACTATTTTATTTCCGGTCTTTGCCAATGCAAAATTAGAGAGTTGATTCCAAGATTGAAAAAATAATATACAACCTCCAACATGTGATTTTGTTAACTAAATAAAATGTATAATACATTTCTTTTTGTTTTATTTTAAGATGGAAAAAGCACACCGTAAATATATATTGACACAAGGACCTCTGCCAAACACAACTGGTCACTTCTGGTTGATGGTGTGGGAACAAAATTGCAAAGCTGTTCTTATGCTTAATAAAATAATTGAAAAAAATCAAGTAATTCTATATTTTAAAATAATATTAGTAATTATTTTACGTTTATTATATTATTATAATTTTATTATTTCAGATTAAATGTCATCAATATTGGCCGATGGGAATACAGAACGGTGGAGAGGATACGATGATACTCAACGATGTACATCTAAAAATACAATATGTCTCTGAATCTGAAGCGTCTTATTATACCACACGAGTTTTAAGGTATTTTATATTAATTTATCATCCAAAAAAAAAAGAGTTAAGCAGCTTTATTTTTTGTCATGTCTGGGACTGAATTTATCATTCATAAAGAAAATAATATTGCTAGACCTATTTATTGATTCTTTTTTTGCGATAATCAATAAATAAACATTTTACTTGGGCTTATCTGTCAGATTTCAACAAATTTTTATTTAATTAAATTAATTAAAAAATTTATTATTTAAGTTATTAGACATACATGTAAATGTTCCAATCTTAGGCACCTCATTTTATTTCCCTAGATCTTTTCTCGATAACGGATTAGTTGAGATATGAATTTCTAATAATAAACTCCATTTTTAAGAATTCATTTTCAAATAAATCTTTTATTTGTTCACAATGATAAATATTACATTATATTATAATTTAACAGTAATCCTAAAAGAAGATTCAAGAATTTAACTGTATAATATTTCATTATTAGACAAATGACTGTTTTGTATTTTAGTAGAAAGACATATTTAAATATTTAATTTATTTTGTTAAGTGATATATGTATTTGTATACTCAAATGTCATTTATTTAATTCTTATGTCAACACTGCAAAATAGACTTTTTGAAATTCAAGGTCTCAGCCATATATTCAAAAAATTTAAATCATTAAAATTAAACGGTTTTAGATGTATAATATTATTTCTTTATAGCTGTTTTTTTTTTTTTTGCTGCGATGGCTATTGATGACAAGATTTAAAAAAAAAATAACATAAAATTTGAAATAATAGTAATCTTGCGAAACAACATTAAAAAAAAAATTAGGCTGTATATCATTTATTATAGTATACAGGGTGCTTCAGAAGGAATAGTAAATATTTTAGAGGGGTGGTAGTATAGACAAATTGCAATAAAAAAATTCCATATAACATGTGTTTAATTTTTAATGAGTTCAAAGATACAGCTGTTGATATTTAACCTAGCGCAGTTTTTGTTTCGTGTTTTTTCAACAGTAGTACGAATATTTTAGTGAACCAGACTTCCAATTAAAATCTCATGCACAAGGTAGATATATATATATATATATATATATATATGAGAAGTTATATTTGTCATCTTTTATTTAATCAAGAATTTATCTACCTTGTGCATGAGATTTCAACAGTAGTGTGTTGTTGATATTGAATGTTTTCAACTGAAATTGTGATTTGTTAGCCAAGTGTATTCTCCTGTATTCTATTGGTTTGGTGACACAACATCTAAACCTAACATTCCCCGAAAGAGGGATCGGTAGATATGGTCACGTCCCCTGGTCACCAACGTCGCCGAATCTTATCCCCTAGGATAGATTAGTAGAACGTGGCTGTAGCTGATATGTTGAATAGGAAAAAGAATGCAGCCAAATAATTGAGCCTCTATTTGGTAATAAACACTCTTTATTGTGACGTTTCGGCTGGGATCAACCCATCTTCAGCCTTCAAAGAGCATATTTAAATTTGATATACATAAATAGAGTTGTCATTAGTTAATAATACAAGTTATTTGCATTTTTTGTCCAATGAATGTAATAATTCTTAAAATACCAAGTGATACCATGAAGGTCAAGCTTATTACCAAATAGAGGCTCAATTATTTGGCTGCTTCCTCTTTTCTATTCAACTTATCCCTTAGGATTTTTGCCTGTGGGGATGGTTAATGCGAAGTTTAGAAATCAAAAGACAATTTGATCGTTTGTTATGCATAGTGCAGCCCTCATCAAACAACGCCAAGAAGACCTGTAGAGAGCTGTATCACTGAATTCATTAAAATTTGGACACATGGAATTTTTTTATTGCAATTCGTCTATACTACCACCCCCTAAAATATTTACTATTCCTCCTGAAACACCTTGTATATACTGTATATATTTGATAAAATAACAAATAACCATAGAAATATAGCAATAATCACTGCTATTAATTATATAACAGCTTTTTTGTTTAAAATTTTTTTTAGCCATACTAATTTGAAAAATAATATCCTGTTCACAGACTAACTGATCTCCAAACGAATTCCTCCCGTGATATTCTTCATTTTCATTATACAACTTGGCCAGACTTCGGGGTGCCTCAAAGTCCTACGGCATTTCTCCGATTCCTTATGGTAGTTCGCGACAGTGGGGCTCTCGATCAGAATGTTGGACCACCTGTCATTCACTGCTCTGCTGGCATCGGACGCAGTGGCACTTTTTGCCTCGTTGATTCTTGCCTGGTTCTGGTGAGGAATAAATCAAAGAATATCATTAGAAATCAGTTTTTTAATTAAAGATGCTAAATACAATATATCTACAATTTTCAAGTTGCGGGAAAATAAATAAGCTAGGTTTGCTTCTTAGAAGCATATGTCTCCAGGATTTATTTCTTTTCACATCTACTTAATTTATTATGCATATATTTCGAATGGCCTAATGTCGTTCATCTTCAGTGCATTATTTGTGGAGCGTGTTTAGATTTATTTACAATTGCTTGGCACCCAGACAATGCGGGAAGCGATAAATAAATTATTTTTAATTTGTAAATATATGAAAATTTGTGTATATTAGATAAATAAAGGGAGAGGAAGTCAGGCAAACAGGATAGCCTCTATCGAATAAAAATCCCAATAAAAAAACCAGCAGTTGACGTTGTTATATAATAAATTAAGTTCCAGGGGTCTGAGCACCTGACTGGCCGCACAAACCCGCCAAAGGCTGGTTTTATATATATATATATATTCTGGAAGGTTTACCCGGCTGGGTTTATGTAAAGACAAATTTTCTCGGGATAAGTCGCACGACCTATGCGGTGTATGATGAGATTTACTCGACGTTTGGACTTCCTTTTTAGTCAGAGACTAGTTAATATCTCATCCACTCTGAGTAGCAGATTAAGCATTATTATCTTGTTCTCAAACCAATCCACTCACTAGCATACAAACCGACATTACTCTATCCAACCAACTACATACTAAAACTCAAAAGCAAACATTAGCCTCGGAGACATTCAACGACATTTTGACTTGGGGGAATAGGCAGATTGAGGCCCCAAAGTCAACCCAAACGAACAACTATCACTACCAAACATAATCAACCTCTTCTTAGACCTCAAAGTCAAAACCAGGCCCGCAGACAGAGGGAGGCAGGGGAGGGGCTATCTCCCCTGGGTCAGGGCCATCCAAGGGTGCCCGGGCCATTTGAGCACCTTAGAATTCTAATAAAAAATGGTTAAAATTCCAATTAAAACAAATAATTTTCACGGACCATTTAAGCTCAAATCTTAAAATTTTAGGTAGGGGCCGTATTATTATGTAGAGCCCGTCAAGTCTGTCTCCGGTCCTAGTCAATACCAAACCTCTGAGACATCCAGTGATCAAACATGGGGAACAGCAATACTGCGAACTCGAATAGAAACCAGCACCATAATTACGACCTTACCCTACTCTATTGCAAATGACTTCAAAAAGAAAACCAAAACGACAACCAAATCTCAACAGCCATTTCGAAGAAAAATTTATTTTGATGTAAACATTTAAACTAAGATGTGTTTGCCTTTGTAAATATCCCGAGTCCTGATGAAGGGAGGCGTTTAAACTCCCGAAATGTCGACTATATCGTGAAATAAATTTGGCCTGAAAATACCTCTAGTACAAGCGTTATCATTTATCATTCAACCACCTCTACTTAACACGAGAAAAATTTTCATCAAATCGCTTCCCGAACCAAGCTAGAAAAATTTCTTTCAAATTATTTTGCTATCAATCATTTGAAATAAAAAGGGATGGGTAAGTGATCCCAAGGGAAGACAAAATCTTAAGAAATTGATTAAAAATTCATAAATTTTTATTTTATTATTTAGTTACATCATTCTACAATAGAAGGTTAATTTCTAAAAATAAAACTTTAAATATGTTTTAAGAATCATGGATGTGTTAATTTAATTGGCTCCATAACTTGTTTTTCTTTTGACTCCATCATCATTAAAGATCATCTATTAATAAATAAATCTTCAGGAGCAATGGCTGAATGAGTAATGAGATCAAGGCAGGCGATAGCAAATAAAGAAAAAAAATATATTTCTCTTCTGCTTTATTTCAGACAAATGTTGTCGTTTCGGCCGATATTCCGGGGTTCATCACGACATGTGCTATGTTTGCCTCGAGCTTAGAGGAGCTCTTGGCAATTCCTGACATATTGTTGGTGCGAACATTCGTCGGATGTCTTTGAACCAGAAGTCATGACTTCCGAATGTTCGCAATAACATTATGTCAGGAATAGCCAAGAGCCCCTCTAAGCTCGAGGCAAACATAGCACATGTCGTGATGAAGCCCGGAATATCGGCCGAAACGTTGTCATTTGTCTGAAATAAAGCAGAAGAGAAATATATTTTTCTTCTTTATTTGCTTTTGGCTGCCTTGACCTCCTCATTGCTCAAAAAAGTCTTATATATTAAATTATTTATTTTTTAACAGATTGAGGAGAAAGGCTTCGATTCCGTAAACGTGATGGATGTGCTACTAGAAATGCGTAAATATCGTATGGGACTGATACAAACTCCAGATCAACTCCGTTTCTCTTATCAGGCGATCATTGAAGGAGCAAGAACTCTCTTAGGAAATGGACAGGTAAAACGCAACAAATTAAGATGATCATTTGCGTCTTGATGCTTTGTATATATAAAAAAAATGCCAACTGACTGAATAAATGCTTTTTTTCTAAATACCTTTTCAGCATTTATTTGCGCATTTGTTTATCTATTCAACATTTCTCAACTAAAGTGTAAAAAAAAATATACAAGGTATAGGATTATAAGATCTCGCAATAAAGGGGGAAGACTTGACATTAATAATCCGATTGTCGCGGGACAAATAATTTGTTATTAGTCAAATTTGAGTTTGTTTTACAATATAGCCTACTCAAATTTTACGAAAAGTCGACCGACTATAAATAAAAAAACCGAAAGTAGTTTTCATCTACTAATTAGCCTACCTCCATATCTCCCTTAAAAAATTAGTGTTCATTTTGAGCAAATTTTGGCCTTGTATACCAAGGGTCGAGGGTTCGGATCCCAGGCAGTCCGATGATTTTATTTAAATACCAAACCAAATGGCTTAAATAAGAATGCCTGGACCCCAATATATATATATATATGTTTTCATAATAACAGATATCGTCAAAGTCTTATATGGCTTAAGTTGCCGAAAAGACTGTTTATGCGTGTGTGAATGGGAAAAAAGTGTGTTAAAAAAAAAAAAAAAATTCCTTCGTGAAAATTCTTAATTATAAAATAAATCAGACTTCATCAATATTTTTATAAATGATTTATGCCCATTTGCACCAAAACATCTTAGATCTTAAGCTCGCCTTGAGCCTTCCATTACCTACAAAGCATTTTACCTATTCAACTATTAATATATACAATATATATTTTTTTGAAATAAATATAGGCCTATCTTATTGTTATTATTTATGTGATATAGGCACAAATAGAGGATCTTAAGACCCCATTTCTTGATTTCAAATTCAATTGTGAGATGTAAGATGTGTTGGAGCAAATGTGCATTAGAGACCAAATCACAGTAAAAACCTCAGTGAGTGTCGTTATTTCTCTGGATCTCTGAAAGTCTTCAGGCGCCAAAAATAATAAAAATTTTAGTTCATCCCACTTTGTTCACAGTCATTTAAATATTTGATTTTTTAGCTGCATTCATTATGCATTTTGATTTTCGATATGTTCAATCTGCAAATATATTGTATATGCTGATTTAGTGTTTTCTGGATGCTCACACATTCTAGTAAAACACATTAACGTCAAACAAATTCTGAGATTAAATAATTTATTCAACAATGAAATAGTGAATTCAAAAGAAAAATAATTTAACTAGTTTTCCTTAAAATTAAAAAAAAAGGTTGAGAAATGCTGTTATAGACTTAGATATAAACTATTCACCAAGGGCACTAGTTGAAACATTATAAATATATATATACTGCTGAAATTTGATAAAATCTAATTCAACAAAACAATTATAAGCTTATATGTTTCATGAGTTTATTGTTGAATTAGATTTTATCAAATTTCACAGTATATACATACACTGTTATAGACTGATTAATTTTATAATTGGAAGATTTTCGTTGGATCAGATGTATAAGAAAAGGACCGGAGAATAAAAGCCAGCATTTGATGGACCCTCTCACATCATCTTTAATTAGCAGATATTTCGACTGGCATCACGCCTAGTCATCATCAGTGCAAACAAATGATTTGGCGGAGGGCCCGTGTCAACGTTCGCTCGCACTTGAATCTGTCCCCTGCTTCACTGAAATTTTAAAATAATCATCACCTATTGTTTGACACGGGCCCTTCGCCAAATCATTTGTTTGCACTGATAATGACTAGTCGTGATGCCAGTCAAAATATCTGCTAATTCTATCTTTTGAAGAAAATAAATAATGAATGAATGA
Organism: Euborellia annulipes; assembly: GCA_023213315.1. Taxonomy (NCBI): domain Eukaryota; kingdom Metazoa; phylum Arthropoda; class Insecta; order Dermaptera; family Anisolabididae; genus Euborellia; species Euborellia annulipes. Next base: position 145,429 of record JAKCPI010018216.1, read on the forward strand.
ATAATTAAAGATGATGTGAGAGGGTCCATCAAATGCTGGCTGTTATTCTCCGGTCCTGTCCTTTTTAATTTTATTTGCAAATTTTAATTTAAAAAATTTTTATCAAGCACATATGAAGTCAATAATTTATAGAAGAAAAAACCCTCAAGTGAATAAAATTACTTTATTAATATGAATCATCGGTGTGAAGGAAGAAATTTTAGCTAATTCCTTTAATTAACACAATTAACAAGATAATATCCAACTTTAATTTTTATTATTATACGTTTTTTTTAAGGTGATCTTTTTTTTTTATAAAATTAGATAACAATCAAAAATAAAGGTAACAACATTATTTAGTCCACTAATCAAATATTTTTTGATCGACGATAAAGACACGTACTTTCTCAGGAACTAAAATTGTCATAATTCATCCCAAGTCCTTTGCCAAGTCAAAAAAAAGTACTTTTTTTTTCTTCTAAAAACACTCACATTTTTTTTCCATTCACACTCACAGACGCACACAGTCTTTTCGACAACTTTGGCCATATAAGACTTTAGACGAAAACCGTTATTGAATATAATATATTTGTGGTCCAGGCATTCTTATTTAAGCCATTTGAATAAAATCATTGGACTGCCTGGAATCCGAGCCCGCGACCCTTGGTTCAGAAGGCCAGCCGCTAACCCCTACACCAAGCCCGAGGACAAAAAGTACTTTGAATTCTTAAATAAAATCCTCATTTTTCATTTATCCATTAAAATTTGTCGTCTTCAAAGTGCGCACTCTGTGATTCAACACACATACGCCAGCGTTTTTTCAATTTTCGAAATATGAATTTTTCAATATAGCTTTTATCTGTTTCCTTTATGACTTCAATCGACTGAAAAATGTAATTTTAATTTTAGGATGAAGATAAATGGGGCCAAATCTGTGAATACAGTGTTTGTTTCGATGACATTTGTTGCGTTTTTGACTTAAATTCGGTCACACTGTTGGTCTTTTAAAATTCATGAATTGTTCTTTCACAAAACCGGTAGCTATTCGCGCAAACGCTTCACTGAGGTCAAATACTATTCTTTAGACTCTTTAGAACCCAGGAAGGCGATAAACGATCTCAGATTTTTCCATAGCGGTCTCCATGTAAGGGTTAACATTCCTGGCCTATATTAATATTAAAGTTCCTAGACCCAATCTGAGGTCGTACGTTCCATTTGTGGTGGTTAGGGGATCTCTCTCCAATAAATCGTTGCACAGGAGTGGCAAATTTATATTCACATGAGGTTGATACTGCGATTTCCTTGATCCAGATTGAAACTTCTCTGGCATCTATTTATTTTAATATACAAATTATGTTTTATTAATTTGACGAGTTCGATTTAAAACTAAATTTTTCCCTTATATGGCACACCATGGTACTGCCATTCTGCCATACTCCTGTTCTTCCTGGGACGTCCGAATTTTCATTTATTAAACGTCTGATCATCTGAAACTAATTCGTTCTCCGAACCACGAATATTGAAGAAAACTATGAACATTTCCTTGATTTTTTAACTACTTTCACGTGGTTTGCTTCGGTTTCGGCTTGTTATTTGTCCTTCGTTCCGATGATTGTTGGCTTGTTTGAATGAATGTCTCTTTTCAAGTTATGGTACTTTTCATGAGGATTTTCCATTTTCCATAAAATTTGCGCTGTCTAAAGTGAACTTTTCATGGGGTGTTTTTAAAGAAAAAATTATGAACCAGTCTCGTAAGGGCTAACAAGCTACTTTAACTACATATATAAATAGTTGATAGATCAATGTCATTTTAACATAATACTTAGGTTCAGTGATGTTCAATATCAAAGCACCCCATGAGTTTTACAAAGTGATTATTTCATTGTTTTTTTTGTTTTTTTTAAAGAAAATATGAAAAAGTTTTAACGGAAGCTTTTATGGTCCAAACTTAGAAGAGAGTTCTAATAAAGAATTCCATCTTAATAATAAATAATTATATGAGAAAACCTGTCACGGTCAATCGTATCGTGTATAGTGACGATACAGTCCTACGATCTACGAAAAACAATTATTAAAATTTTTAAATAAAAAATTCCCAGGACTTATATATATATATATATTTTGGAAAATTTTCGCGACTGGGTGCAGTTGAACATAACAATTTGAAAATGTATATATATATATATATATGTCGTAGACAGATCGTGAAATTAGACAGTTCATGAACTGTCTAGACAGTTCATGAACTGCAGCCAGATCGTGTAATGGTCAAACAGTTACATGATCTGGCTAAAAATTTTAGACAGTTCATGAAATGCAATTGGGCCTTAGACAGATCGTGTAATGCTCGAGAATTACATGAAATGTCTAAATTTTTTAGGCAGTTCATGAACTGCCTAACAGCAGTTTTGCCGATCGTGTACTGTTTGTAAAGCAAATAAAGATCTGGAAAAAAGTCAATTTTTTTCAATATTATTATTATCGATTACTAAATTTTCCAAATCTTCCTCACTTTGTAAATCTTTAGTTAAGGTGCGCGTCTCGGGGTTTTAGTTTTGGGAGATTCCAGCGGCCACAAATTTGAAGCTATCTACCTCAATTTTTTTTAAATTAAAGCTATTTAAAATGTCTACAACTTATAGAAGCCCTTTTTTTGATTTTCGAAAAAATAAAATTTTTTTTTAGATATATTTCATTAAATTACAAAGAGTACACGATCGGCAAAACTGCTGTTAGGCAGTTCATGAACTGCCTAAAAAATTTAGACATTTCATGTAATTCTCGAGCATTACACGATCTGTCTAAGGCCCAATTGCATTTCATGAACTGTCTAAAATTTTTAGCCAGATCATGTAACTGTTTGACCATTACACGATCTGGCTGCAGTTCATGAACTGTCTAGACAGTTCATGAACTGTCTAATTTCACGATCTGTCTACGACATATATATATATATATATACATTTTCAAATTGTTATGTTCGCGCAAACGCTTCACTGAGGTCAAATACTATTCTTTAGACTCTTTAGAACCCAGGAAGGCGATAAACGATCTCAGATTTTTCCATAGCGGTCTCCATGTAAGGGTTAACATTCCTGGCCTATATTAATATTAAAGTTCCTAGACCCAATCTGAGGTCGTACGTTCCATTTGTGGTGGTTAGGGGATCTCTCTCCAATAAATCGTTGCACAGGAGTGGCAAATTTATATTCACATGAGGTTGATACTGCGATTTCCTTGATCCAGATTGAAACTTCTCTGGCATCTATTTATTTTAATATACAAATTATGTTTTATTAATTTGACGAGTTCGATTTAAAACTAAATTTTTCCCTTATATGGCACACCATGGTACTGCCATTCTGCCATACTCCTGTTCTTCCTGGGACGTCCGAATTTTCATTTATTAAACGTCTGATCATCTGAAACTAATTCGTTCTCCGAACCACGAATATTGAAGAAAACTATGAACATTTCCTTGATTTTTTAACTACTTTCACGTGGTTTGCTTCGGTTTCGGCTTGTTATTTGTCCTTCGTTCCGATGATTGTTGGCTTGTTTGAATGAATGTCTCTTTTCAAGTTATGGTACTTTTCATGAGGATTTTCCATTTTCCATAAAATTTGCGCTGTCTAAAGTGAACTTTTCATGGGGTGTTTTTAAAGAAAAATTATGAACCAGTCTCGTAAGGGCTAACAAGCTACTTTAACTACATATATAAATAGTTGATAGATCAATGTCATTTTAACATAATACTTAGGTTCAGTGATGTTCAATATCAAAGCACCCCATGAGTTTTACAAAGTGATTATTTCATTGTTTTTTTTGTTTTTTTTAAAGAAAATATGAAAAAGTTTTAACGGAAGCTTTTATGGTCCAAACTTAGAAGAGAGTTCTAATAAAGAATTCCATCTTAATAATAAATAATTATATGAGAAAACCTGTCACGGTCAATCGTATCGTGTATAGTGACGATACAGTCCTACGATCTACGAAAAACAATTATTAAAATTTTTAAATAAAAAATTCCCAGGACTTATATATATATATATATATTTTGGAAAATTTTCGCGACTGGGTGCAGTTGAACATAACAATTTGAAAATGTATATATATATATATATATGTCGTAGACAGATCGTGAAATTAGACAGTTCATGAACTGTCTAGACAGTTCATGAACTGCAGCCAGATCGTGTAATGGTCAAACAGTTACATGATCTGGCTAAAAATTTTAGACAGTTCATGAAATGCAATTGGGCCTTAGACAGATCGTGTAATGCTCGAGAATTACATGAAATGTCTAAATTTTTTAGGCAGTTCATGAACTGCCTAACAGCAGTTTTGCCGATCGTGTACTGTTTGTAAAGCAAATAAAGATCTGGAAAAAAGTCAATTTTTTTCAATATTATTATTATCGATTACTAAATTTTCCAAATCTTCCTCACTTTGTAAATCTTTAGTTAAGGTGCGCGTCTCGGGGTTTTAGTTTTGGGAGATTCCAGCGGCCACAAATTTGAAGCTATCTACCTCAATTTTTTTTAAATTAAAGCTATTTAAAATGTCTACAACTTATAGAAGCCCTTTTTTTGATTTTCGAAAAAATAAAATTTTTTTTTTAGATATATTTCATTAAATTACAAAGAGTACACGATCGGCAAAACTGCTGTTAGGCAGTTCATGAACTGCCTAAAAAATTTAGACATTTCATGTAATTCTCGAGCATTACACGATCTGTCTAAGGCCCAATTGCATTTCATGAACTGTCTAAAATTTTTAGCCAGATCATGTAACTGTTTGACCATTACACGATCTGGCTGCAGTTCATGAACTGTCTAGACAGTTCATGAACTGTCTAATTTCACGATCTGTCTACGACATATATATAAATGAAAACTAAATGTGGTTCAAAAATACGCCTAATTTTCATAAAGGTAGATGAAACTTTTTTCGTTTAGTAACCCTTACTTTGGATTAGACCTACTATTACGTCTCGAATTCCACCATAAGAACCCATTCCTAACTTATTACTAGAATAATTAATTAGATTCTCTATTTTAATTATTTATATAGGTTTCTGGTTTCCCAATGAGAGCTAGGGCCTAGCGCAATAATAAATTATTTTAAATAATGTTAGCTACTCGCTCATTGAGAAACCAGTCAGAAACCTTTACTTCTTCATATATGTATATTATAAGCTACACACCTTCGTCAAAAATTATTTCATTATTTTGAAATAAATATAAAACTTTTGAACTTAAGAAATATATATATATATATATATATATATATTCATACTTTTTTCATCTTAATATTAAAATATTTTCTATTTATTTTTCATATTTTTCTTAACGAATTTTAATTTTTTTTTAGCATATATATGATACATGTGAATACGTTGAAGAAACAAATGAGGAAATAGAGGTGAATAACAAAAATGTTTTAACTGAAGCTGTAAAACGAGTGCAAGCGGAAAATGAAACGACTAGAGATATGGATGATTCAGAACCGCCACAGCCACCGGAACGCAATGAATCCCTCTCCAGACCTTCTATTAATTCAACTACGAGCAGTGAAGAGAGTGGCACAGATATCGCTGATATCGCAGAGAGTCAACAGAATGGTTTGTTTTTTTGTGTTTTAAAGTTTTTTTTTTTTTAACACAGAATGAGAAGGGTATCTTAACCCAGTGGACAAACTCATTCGTTTCCATGAAATATGTAACTACTATTCTTTTTTTTAAGGTCTTTTTTCGGCATCTAAGGTCATTTAGATCCCATCCCTATTTATTTCAAATGATTGGTAGCCAATTCATATGAAATAAATTTTTCTCGCAAACCAGGGATCCCAGGCTCGAGAAGCTAATGTCTTCTCTCTGAGCCACGGGTTACGTGCAACTACTATTCTAAATAAGGAGAGGAGTAAAGTGATTATTTTTATTGAAATATTTAATATACTGCTCACAATTTGAAGTGGACCATTAGCAAAAATTCAATTTTTTTAATGTTAATTAATAGTTCGACCTTATAATCTTAATTATTCAATAGTCCTGAGTTTTGTGTTAAAAATAAAGTTACCTGAACGAGTGTTAAAAGCAACAATTTATTAAGGTATTAGGGACGAATATTAATTGAACCCTGTTATGCAATGGTGTGTCAAAGACCAAACATAGAGTTTTGAGAAAATCAACAATAAAGTTTTTTGTTTACATTGGATTATATATAATTTTACTTTCTCTTACCTATGTATATATGTAATATATATATAGAGAGAAAGTATTGGTTTCATGTCAAAAATTCGATGTCGAGATTTTGATGGATCTTCACGTTTTGAGGTCCCCTGAATCCAAAAAAGTGTTTTCGCGACATGGTCTGTCTGTGGGTGGGTGGGTGGGTGGGTGGTGTGTGTGTTCAATTTTAAGCATGAAGGAATTGAGCTATGAGGTTGAAATTTTATATTTAAGTTAAACACCCCCCGGGACCGAAAAAATAAGCTTTTAATCAAAATCGGCCAAAGAGTACTAGTACTTTACTGATGTACTTTTTCAGTTTTTTTCGATTTTCTCAAAATTTGCTCCAACGATTTTTTTTAAAATTCAAAAATCAATAATTTTTTAGATGCTCTTTAAAATGTATATTCTCATTTTGCGATTGAAATCTTCTGAAGACCACTTTACTCTTGTATTTCATAGGGAAGATAGGAGAAATGGTTGCCATGGTAACAAAATATAAATATTTTCCCATACTTATAAATTTTACATCTGAATTCATATGTTCCTTACTGCCGGGAACTAAATACATGTCGACACAAAAAATCTGGTGTGACAAGCACAGTGCACAACTTTCGATTACCGAAGGTAAGAGAAAGTTGTGTGCTGTGCGCCAGTCACACCAGATTTTTTCTTGTCAATTGTGCAAGTAACATTAAATATAAATTTTTTTAGGACATATTTCATAAAAAATACTATTAATTAAAGCATTTGAAACAATATTCCGTACTTAACTCAATTTTGAATTTTTTGGTCTTTGACACACCATTGCATAACAGGGTCCAATTAACATTTAAAAAATCTGAATTTTTGCTAATGGTCTACTTCAAATTGTGAGCAGTATAAATTAACTGTTAACGTTTTTTTATATCTTTTTCAATCCTTTGATCATTGATTACGGAAACGAATCAGTCCATTGAAACAATAAAAAAAAAAAAATAGAAAAAAACTATTCCAAGTGCATGTGTTGAAAAAATATTTTTTCTATTTAAGTAAAATGAAATTAGCTGAGTTGCAGACTGCATTCTCAGTCTTTTATTTCTTTCTAATACCACTGGGGGGGTTTGGTTATGGACTTTGTTTCTAAAACCAAAATAATATCGAATGCATTTACTAGAATCGCAGAGTTTTTCCCTCCCGGATTTGTGCTCGCCCCTAAGCAAGTGATTCCCGGAACGATGCTTATTCATCAGAAATGTTTACCAGGTTAGGGAGACAGTATTTTTCATAAGGATTTTTTAAAGAATGTTTTTAATTTTTTTCTTTCCTCCCCTATGTTATATGTAATATAGTATATAGAGAGGAAGTATTGGTTTCATGTCAAAAATTCGATGTCGAGATTTTGATGGATCTTCACGTTTTGAGGTCCCCTGAATCCAAAAAGTGGTTTTCGCGACATGGTCTGTCTGTGGGTGGGTGGGTGGGTGTGTGTTCAATTTTAAGCATGAAGGAATTGAGCTATGAGGTTGAAATTTTATATTTAAGTTAAACACCCCCGGGACCGAAAAATAAGCTTTTAATCAAAATCGGCCAAAGAGTACTAGTACTTTACTGATGTACTTTTTCAGTTTTTTTCGATTTTCTCAAAATTTGCTCCAACGATTTTTTTTAAAATTCAAAAATCAATAATTTTTTAGATGCTCTTTAAAATGTATATTCTCATTTTGCGATTGAAATCTTCTGAAGACCACTTTACTCTTGTATTTCATAGGGAAGATAGGAGAAATGGTTGCCATGGTAACAAAATATAAATATTTTCCCATACTTATAAATTTTACATCTGAATTCATATGTTCCTTACTGCCGGGAACTAAATACATGTCGACACAAAAAATCTGGTGTGACAAGCACAGTGCACAACTTTCGATTACCGAAGGTAAGAGAAAGTTGTGTGCTGTGCGCCAGTCACACCAGATTTTTAAATTTAATAATCTACTATTTTACTCTGAATGTATGTATATGACTTCACTAGGTGACAGGAGCAGGCAGCCAAATAGCTATTGTCCACGAACTAAAACTCTCTGTTTAGGATTACTAAACAGAGAGTTTTATTTCTTCTATTCCTGTCACCTATTGTTTAAATACAACAGCCACTTGATCTCTTCAATGAATAGTTGTTAAGGAAATTTACAAATATATATGCATATAGAGTAGATCCAAAATAAGCATTCGAAAATTGATTAGGTGCAGACTCTTTTAAAAACAGCAGTTTTACCAAACTTTGAAAATATGCAATTTGTTTCTAGTTATCAAATCATTTAGAAATAAAAGAGATTTTTTAGAAACAACATCAAATTTTATCTTTTACCTCTCTACCAGAAGACAAAAAAAAATTAATTTCAAACATCAGTTTTATATATTTGATAAAGGAGTAGGTATATTTTTTTAATAAGAAAAGTGTGCATTATTTACATGTATGGGAAAATGGCTTGTTAGCAAAAAAGCAAATAAAAAAGTGTGCATTGTTAGTTATGTAATAAAAAACAAGTGGATAAATCATCAAACAATTTCAGATGGATCATTCTAAGAAAATTGTTTCTAAATTCACAAATAAATTAGAAATTAAGTCATCATTTAAAAGGAGATCAATTTCCCTTCATATATTGAAATATCACTAATTATTTTTTTTATTTTCAGGAGATGAATCTCCTCCAGATAAACCTCTGCCATTGTTACCACCTGCTCCAACTCGCGAACTTCCTGAAAAACCCTCAAATTCTTCGTCTTCAAGCAGCGAAGAAGATGATGTACCAGATGATGACGGTGCATTAGATGCAGATGACGACGACGATGACGATTCACCTCCATCGTTATCAACAGGAATCTCATCATCAACGAAAATTTATAATTCGGAAAATTGTCCTGTGATTACAACACAGCCGATGGCTCAAGATCCGCCCCCAATTCCAATACATGCAGCTCCACCGCATAGTCCGCCGTCAGGAGGCTCCAGGTATGATTCTCTTTTGCATGAAAAAAAAAAAATTACGAAATCACTTATTATCAAAAATACAATACACACTTGCTCAAAATACACTAAAGGCGGCGCGTGCGAGTCTCCGGTGTTGCCTACGCAGCTACACGCAGCCGGCCGTCTCTCTTTTCTCTTTTCTTCAGTTCTCTTTCTCTTATTTTCTTTCTACTGCATCTTAACTCTTCATTTTTATTTATTTATTTTTTTTTTCTTCATCTTTCATTCTCTTCTCTGTTATTCTTCCTCGATGTTGTGTACGTCAGTTCGTTCCTTGCTTGAAATTTGGCTGAATTGAATGTCTTAAAATAATTTAAAAAAAAAAAGAAGTGCTTTTTGCATTTGATAATTTTAAAATTAATTGTTGATTTTATTATTCCCACTTTAGGAACTCATAACCTTGCTTTATCTAATTTTATACTCAACAGAACCTTTCAAAAATTTAACCTTTTCCCGAATTTGTTTATTAGTATATTCATCTGTTGAGGAAATAAATAAGGATATGTCTCCATAAGGCCATTTTTTTTTTTTTGTAAATTGACTATTATTTTTTTTCTTATAATAAGAAACAATAAAGGAAGCAGTTTCAAAAATAGATTTTTAAAACAAATCAGTTGCCAATATAATATAATAAAATTTACCCTGATAACACTGATTTTTCTTTCTATTTTTTAATGATCTAAATGGCTTCCGATGCCAAAAAGACTTTAAATTAATAATGCTAGTTGTCAATATTTTAGATGGACTACCCTTTAATTGTTTTAATCGTTGCCCATATTTAGATAATTTTAATCAGGTCCAAATCCTAACAATTTGGTGCTTTTGTTCCTATTAGGGAAGAAAATTTAAAGACAACATATAGGCAGGCCTATGTGCAGTTATCATATATAATATACTTTCCTCAAGTAATGTTTGAATATCCATTTATTTTTTAAATGATTATTATTATTAGCTATATATTTCTGTATAAAATTCTTATTTAGAATGATTAAATATTAGCCTACCTTGGTATTAGCTAGCCCGGTCCTTCGACCAAATATAATATTATATCGCCTGCTGAGAATCATAGTGGCGAAAGTCCGAAAATTCAATTTTTGAGTTAAGTCTACCAAACGTTATTAAAACGTCTTCCCTTTTGAGTGCTAAAGTGGCGAAAATATATTGTTTTTATTAAAGCTTTTGTGGTTTGTTATTATTATTATTATTATTATTATGGGCGTTTTTAATTATAGAACACATTTTGTATTAATTATTTATTAAAAATATAAATATTGTATCAACGTTTCGACTGCTTATTCTGCAGCCCTTATCAAGTACTGTGCACTTGCTCCGACTCACAGTACTTGATAACGGCTGCAGAATAAGCAGTCGAAACGTTGAGACAATATTTATATTTTTAATAAATAATTAATACAAAATGAGGTCTATAATTAAAGTCCCATAATAATATATTTCGATTCTTTGCTATCGATTCTGGCCTATTCATTTGTTGCCCGGCTATTTATATATATATCATTATAAATCTTTCAAACTCCTTTTCTCGAATTGTTGAATTTCGGATTTTCGCCACTATGATTCTCAGCAGATGATATTAAGTCTTAAACGTCTAATTCAAGACTCATTAATTTTCTATTTTATGCATGTTTTTAGCCTGTTTTTAGAATTATCCCCAAAATTAGTGAATCATGTCTTTAGACCTGGCTGGCATGAATAATTTTTCATATCATCTACTGTGCTACATATATATATACGTATATGAACTTTTTGAAAATTCTTTATTTTTCATGATTTAAGCTACTAGCAGAATGGACAGTGTTATCTAATAAATCAAATAGTATTTTTTTTTTTATTTTTAAATTGAATTTTGGAACTCTAAAATATATGTGCTAGATTGAACTAACATGGTGGAGGGGAAATGTCGCCACCTTGACTTCCTTTTGACTCACCACATATCTACCCACACAGCACAAAATATTGCAGCAATGTTGCAGAAACATTGCGAATCTTGGCAACATTGCAGCGGCAATATTTCAAACTAGCAATATTGCTGTTTGAGCTGCAATATTGCATCAATGTTGCCGCAATATTGTCAACATTGAGCAAGATTGCAATATTCCGTGCTGTGTGGGTATCGGGTTACTCTAAATTGTCTTTACAAAATATGAAAAGCACCTTAGGTAAAAATCTCCCATTTTTTGGAATTATTTTAAATACCTGATACCAGAGGAATGTTCTTTATAAATTTGAATGAATAATTTTTTACTAGTTATAACAAATCATATCAATTTTTACTTTCTCCTACCCCATATATGAAAAATAAAGGAGAGAAAGTTTTGTTTTGTCTTTATCTTGTTTCTTGATGCTTCCTTTGTTTGTTTGTTTTTGTTTTTTAATATTTCAATACTTATTAGTATAAATTAGGAATTGAAATAAATTTAACAAAATAAATCGAAATTATTTTCTTTCTTAGATTAGATAGATTCTTATACTATTTTTCTATCACCTATTATAATAGAAAAACATTCAATTGTCTATTTTAATATCATTTACTTACAAAAATAATCGGACTTCCTCTGACTTACATTGGCAGAGACGAATTGGGTAATTTACTAGAATCGCTTTTTTTTACAATTGTTTTTTGATTGAACGCTTCTTTATTTCATGTTTAATTTTCATTTGGTCTTCTCTTTTTTTACAATTTTCTTTGACTCGGTTATCCAGATCTCCTCTTCAGATTATGAATTTTTAAATTCCACAAATCTCTAGTTAGAAAAATTGTATATTTTTTTATGAATATAGATTCGAACTCCTTTTTCAATGAATGTTTTGTCCAAAAACCCTAAAATTCTAAATGCCATTATCACTCACTATTGGAGAATGCGATTATTATTCTCTCCTCACTAAATATTTTGTTGAGCTATACTAATATTCAGTAAAATACTACATTTTATAACTAATAATTTAATTAATAAAATTAAAGCTTTTGTTCATCCTCAATATCTCAACTCTTTGTTAAATAATCTTAATTATTTTGTCAACTTACAATCATAAAACTGATATAAACATCCCAATTTCTTCATTTATATAAAATTTATATATATACACAACAAAATAAAACTTAATGAATTGTGTAAAATTAGCTTTTTCCTTTTATTTTCAGAACGTCAAATTATTTTTCAACTAAAATTACTTCTAAGAAACTAAAAAGTGATTGAGTGAGAAATGATATTGGGACAGGTTTCGCAAAGCGAGCCTCTTATGCCCTTTATTGGGGTGAGACTTCCCACTTTTTTTACCTTATTAATGAAACTGGATTGAAATCCAAACTCCTAAAAATTGAATTATTAAAATAATATTGTATATATACAATTTTATTTAAAAATATATATATATTTGATACAATATATATACTGTATATATCTTATATAAATAAATTTATGTATAGTGATAACATCTTTGAATATTGAGTGATGATGGATTTAGAGAATTAAATTCTTTTAATCAAATTCTTTTCACATTGACTGTTTACCTCTCAATTTCTCTGATTCCCTCGTTGTGTAGGCCTTTATTTGTTTTTAAAATTTTTATTTAATAACGGTCTTTAAGTGAGACAGATCCTTATAAGTTATGCTTGGTCAGAAATCAGTGGCGTCGCTGAGGACCACCCTTCTTCTCTAGTCGATTTTCAATTTAAATTCTCTTTATTATCAGTAGAAACTAATAGTTGTATGTTGTACACCGGCACCTTAGCTACGTCACTATCACTGCACTTTTATGAGTTCCCGGTGGATGTAATTATGGGCCTCGTGTCCGGTGTGGGTGCTTATTAATCGGTTGGCATTTGGGTGTCCCCCTTTTTTCCTACTTCCCTGGCCCATCAGCCCCCGGGCCGGCGGCGTGTGGCGAGCAGCTTCAAGCTGGGCGAGGAGACTCGTCGCGTACGCGTGCTCTGGCGTGGATTTGGCCCCCTGGCTGGGCCTGGCACGCCGAATCCTCTACGCCGTCACTCGGTAAGTGTCACTAGTCAGGGACGTAAGAGAATCGAAACCGCGTCGTCAACAGCCCATCGAGGTCGACGACGACAACGGCGGGGGCGATGTCGACAACGGCGGCCGTGACGGTGACGACCCCGACGACAACACCGACATCACCGACAGGAAGGACGACACCACCGGGTCCACGTAAACGTCCAAGCCGAAAGGAACGCACCGAACGACTCGAGGGACAAATTCGTGAGATTCGCCGTAAACAACGACGTGCTGACCAATGGAGAGCAGCAAGACCTTGGGCCGTGGCATTCTGCGTTGGCGCCTCCGCCATCGCCGTCGCTTATTATTACTATAATTATTATGGGCGACGACTCTGAGTCGATTCTCCTTTTCACCAACCCTCAATTTTGTTGACTTTTATACCGCCGGATTGTTTCCTACATCCTCTTCCCTTTCCAACTCCCCAATCTCCTTTCTCCGAATGCATAGAGAGTGTTTGTATCAAATCATATACAGTCATTCAAAATTTACTTTGAAATACAAACCAAAAAAACAAAACACAAATCTTCCTAATATGGAATTTCTTTTAAGTTTTAATTTAAAAGAAATTAATTTTAATATACGAAAACAATTTGTAAAGCCCATGATAATATTTGAATTGTATTGCGGCATTATAAAGCAACATCTGTTTTATATCTTTTAAGATTAACGACTGACTATCTATCAAGTGGTTGATTTCTTAAATTATTTGAACACAGATATTTTGTGAAAAAATAGATACTAGAGAAGTTATATATCTCTGGCGATGGTCAAATGCCGCTGCAAATCCGCTAAATTAAGTAAAAATAACATCCTATTTAAAAAAAAAGCGAATTGTTGCAAAATTAGATGACTTTCTTATTTGTTTTCCATTTCACACATTATACCTTTGTCCAGCAAAACAAAAGATCTTCCTCGAAGTTGAAAGATCATATCACAGGCGAAAACTTAAGCGCCGGCAAAATTCACCAAATATATGAAATTAAATCTTATTTAAAAAGTGAATCTAGCTAAAAATATATGATTTATATTGACTTTGACTGACCGAAAGAAAATTTTACCACAAACAATTGAACATATAAAATAGATACAGTTTATCATGCCGCAACAATAATTCATATATTCATAGGACTTTCAAATTATCCTTAGCATTTGGAAAAATTTTATATTTTTTGACTTTATATAATTTATTATAAGAATTTCTTTGAGTTAATTTATTATTTTCATTAGTTTCATTTTTGATTAGAGAAGTTAGAAAGCTTATTTTTTTAATGAATTCGTTTATTAGATTTTTTTTTATTTATTAAAACGACACTCTTCGAGAAAAACAAATTATATTGAAAAATCTAACATTTTCTCTTCATATTCTAATAAATACATATATACTCTAATTTATTTAAACATAATTTTATTGTATTAACTATATATAAAACAAATCCAATTGTTAAAAAAGTTTTTTTTTTTAATATTATAATTAATCCAATATTTAATATTATTTTTTTTTTTTTGAGATGATGTTAGATTGAATCTGGTATGTTACAATGTTATTGGTTGAGAACTAGGACGTTTCACCGATTAGTGAGAAGTTTGGACTGATAAAAGGATTGAAATAATATGATGATGATAATATTATAATAATTATATAAATAGAATAGACATTATTAAACTTTATTTTATATTATTATAAAAAAAAGAATTAGTTTTCTTATAAATAAATTAATTAATTAATAACATCACCGCATGATGGGATAGAGGAAGTTTGGACGAATAATCAAATGCCAACGTACACATTTCATATTTATTTCTATTCAATAAACAAAAAACTATTTTTTTTTTTTGGTTATTTAATTTGGTATAACCTTCTATGGCCATCATCATCTATTTAATTTAATATGGCTTAATGCAAGAGCTAATATCAATTTTGTATGAAAATGAAATTGGCTAAAAAAATTTTATATTCAAGGACTACAACCAGAAGATTAAATTTAAACTCTTCCTTTTTAACTTTAAAGTTTGATTTCAGGTTGTTTTTGAATTATAAAAGTTAAGAACTTCTTTGAAAATAGATTTAGAATTTAAAGAGAGTCCAGCTAAGCTATTTTCGCCTCAGAGCTGACGTTTCGGTCCTGTTTAAGACCATTTTCAGAATATAAAATCAATCAAATTAATAATCCTTTATGAACTAAAGATGGTCCTAAACAGGATCGAAACGTCAGCTCTGGGGGGGGGGGGGAATAAATGAAATTGCTCTTAGCTGCACTCTCTTTAATTTCTAATTCTACCTACGAACAATAAAAAAACTTCAAATTAAGAACTTCTTTTGGATTATAAAACAACAACCTTTACATACAAAATTTGTTGTTGCATTAAGTTACCAATATATACTAGTATGTGTTTAAATGTTGTCCAGAGTGCGGCAGAAATACCTGGCGGTTTTGGAAGTGTGTAACATTTTTATTTACGAAAAAAAAGAAACTCTTTACATTTCATTATTAAATTCAGCATTGTGTTTATTTTACACCATTAAAAAAATTTTAGAAAACAATTGAGATATGAAAAAAAAAAATGACTTTTAAATATTCTCTAATTTCATTCAAATATTGGTTAAGTCTTGCTCTTAATATTATTATGGGAGTTTTTAAATATAGACCACATTTTGTTATTAATTATTTATTAAAAATATATAAATAATGTACTGTTCGGAAAATAATCACCCGACTGCTTATTCTGCAGTCGAAACGTTGTACAGTATTTATATATTTTTAATAATGTGTCCTAAAAAATCCTTCATTTTGTCAATAGCCTATGCCAAAATATGCTAAATTTAATGATGAAAATAATTTTTTTTTTTTTTCAAATAATTCCAATATTTATTTGGTAAGGGGTCATTGAGTACAAATTGATGGATCCGCGGTTTAACTCCCGGCGGCACACCCTTACTTTTTTCGGGTACTTGAATTAATAAATATTGGAATTATATAAATTTCTATTATAAAATTCCTTCAGTAGTTTCCTTTAGGTGTTCCGCTGTTGTTCGGCGGGATTTAGGAAATTGTCGGTTGAACAGGATGCATCCCTGTTAACCAATAAAATTGTCTCTGATATGAATTGGTGGTTTGATTGAATCTTCCGACGATTCCCTAAATCCCGCCGAACAACAGCGGAACAGCTGAAGGAAACTACTGAAGGAATTTTATAATAGGAAAAACAGGTGTTACATCGTTTCTAAGACGAAATATATACATTTCCAAAAATTTTTATTTTTAAAAAAAATTATTACTTCTTAAAAAACCATCAGATATTTCTGCAATACCATGTTACTTCAGTACCAACACTCGCGTTTAATGCGAATGATTTTTTCTGTGCTTAGTTATTACATTACGTCTAATAATTATTGAATCTGTTCAACTGCCATGACTAAATGTTTACTTTGATGATGGCTATATGTCTAATCCAAAATCACCAAAAAAATATATCCTTCAAAGCTTTAATTCTATCAACAATAACTAACATAAATAGAAGTTTATTTTATGTGTACTCCCTCTCTCTCTTTTATACACTCTAATTGTAGTTCCTTAGCAGTCTTGATTTCATCCCTTCAGCCTCTATCTCTAAAATGCAACCTAAAAATGCCGTCTAAAAGCCCTCCACATTTCACGCCCCCCTCATTTTTGACGGCCTTCTTTATTTTAATCCATGTATAAAATATATTACTGATATCTAGTGTACTGATTAATAATCATAAATTATATTTTCGTTTTGCATATCTACACAAAAAAAAAAAAAAATAACATTTCAATCACACACACTCACCTTACACATCTTTAAAATATAAATCAGTATTTTATTTATTTATTTTTTAAAAATATTTCTCTGGAACTTTTTTGGATATATATTTTCATAGGCCTATATAAAAAATATTTTATTTTGTATCATCTTTATTATTATTATAATATTAGAGATTTAGTATTATTAATTATTAAATTTATTTATGTTATTTCTGAGAATAGATTCTCATTATTTAAGACAGATATAAGTTGTTTAAGTATTCATAAAGATATTATAAGCTGACATTTTGTTATCATCATTCAGAGGTTTTATTCCTGTTTCCAGATTCAAAATGACAATATTACAACTTGTTATTGTTACCATTAAATGTTATATACTTTACAAATAGGAATATATTTTATAATAGGTGTGTTTAATTTAAAAAAAAAAAAATAAATAAAATTTATTTTAATTTAAAAAATAATCAGGAAGAATATTTGATTATATGTAAGACAATTCAAAATAAATCAGCCAATATCAAATGATTATCCTAAACTGGGATGACTATGGGTTTTTTGGACTTTGTATAGCTAGGAAAAAAATTAAGATAATGGAGACTTGCTGATATTAATAAGCTTAGGTCTTCATGGCATATATTCATTTACACTTGCGCTGTCCCTTACACGGCCTGATTTGAATGGACCAAGCTGTAATCAAACGAACGCTTCACTTCATGATAAAACTATTCAAAAATTCTCTAAAATGAAAGAAACTCAACAGGCTTTAGTTTCGCGTGGATTTAGAATGCTCTTCGAAGGTCACATAGTCACCCCAGTTTACGATATAATATATATATATATATATAAACAAGAGCCCTCGGGCTTGGTGTAGGGGTTAGCGTGATGGCCTTCTATACCAGGGGTCGCGGGTTCGGATCCCAGGCAGTCCTATGATTTTATTTAAGCCATTTGGATACCAAATGGCTTAAATAAGAATGCCTGGATCCCAAATAGATATATTAATAACATACGAGTTTCGTTTAAAGTCTTATATGGCCTAAGTTGCCGAAAAGACTGCCATGTGTGTGTGAGTGTGAATGAGAAAAAAGTGTGAGTGTTTAAAAAAAAAATAAAAAAAATAAACAAGAACTATAAACTATGATGAACTTGATTTATCCATCCATGTTTATGTTCTTTTAGTAGCAAATATTTTGTCCCACCCAACATAAATTATCACAAGTGCCGTACTGCGCATGCGCATTTAGGAAAAGCGTATTGCTTTTTGTTACTGCGCATGCGCCCGACGTCCTCGTGTGTTTTTTAATCGAACAGACCTATTATAGACAATTAATAAGGTGGAAATTCATTGTTATAGTGCAATGAAGGCAGGCAAAATGTGTTTCATCCATAATAATGTGTCAATGATACTGTTTTGACTTGCTTCAACTAAAAAGACCAAACAGCTAGACATTGACACATGGTTATGAATGCAACTTATTTTCAAAAAGCTATTTGAAAGCTCATTTTCGTTGCTCTAGACTTCGTACTGGTGATGATATACTTTAGGTGCGTCTAAATAGTTGTGAATATATATATGACGCCATCAGCGCCAGAACGGCCTAACCCATATTTCACTTTTTTGGTTTTATGCTTTAGTATCTATTAAATCATGAATTCCAGAGTAGTACAGTACTTCTCATGATACAGTAGTACAGTACTGCTCTGGAATTCATGATTTAATAGATACTAAGGCATAAAACCAAGAAAGTGAAATGTGGGTTAGGTCGTTCTGGCGCTGATGGCGTCATATATATATTTAACAAACGTAAAGGTGGACTGATAAATTCTTCATCCTGTACCCAGATTTTTTTAGTTAAACTAATTAATAACCAGATAAACAATTTCAAAATACCATATCTCACCTTTTATATATATATATATATATATATAAAACTTTTAAATTTGAACTGAAATATTTTTTTTAAATAATAGAACAGTTAAATACAGTCATTTAAATTGATTGAATTATTTTGAATTGTCTTCTAGTTTAGGAGTGTCAAATTTAAGTAAGAGTAACTGGCATACAAGTGTATCTTAGGTGATACAAAGATTTGGTGTTATTTCAATGAGAATCAAAAGAACTGGGTAATTTAGAACAATCTGTAACATTTTACTGTTAAAATGAGAGTATTGCATCTTTAAAGTCAAGTAAATAATGATCTTTTCAAACCAAAGAAAATGATTAAACAAAGTTGGTTGGTTCTCACAGGAAATGAAACAAATTTGATTTGCTTGACTTAGATTTGCTTTACTTTTTTTGAGAAGTTGATGATTCTAAAAATTTTCTTTGAAATCCGTTTTCTGTCAGTCTCTTACTTTGACACCTCTAGACTATAATTAAATAAAAAAGAAAAGATATAATTAATTTAAAAGCCTATTTTTGAAATTGAAATAAGATAAAATTCATAAAAGAATCTCATTCATTTTTTGGTAGATCTCAATCTTCTCATTGTTTTATTTATTGAAATTTATAACAATTCAATATTAATTTAGTATTCTTCATTAATTAATTATTATTATTCATCAAAACAAAATTCATTTTGAAAAAAAAAGAAAAGTTTTAAGTATTATCTTTGTTAGCTCCTTAAATAACCTCCATATATATATATAAACTTAGTATTTTCCATTTTTTCAATCATTCCTTAAACTAAATATTAGAATTTAATTTTTATTTAGATACGTTTCCATACATTAAAACCTTGAAAACTTAGATACTCTTATATATATATTTATATATCATATCAAGGTTTTTACTTTCCTAACGGTAACCTAATAAATAAAATCCTAGTTAATTTATAAATAAGATATAATATGCGATTAATTATTAAAAATTTATTTAGAATATATTAATTTTAATATATAAAATAAAATAAAACCAATATTTGAAACATGCAGTTTTCTTGTAAAAAAGCAAATAATGACACTAAAGTTTTATCTTATTTTGTTATTAAATTGAAATATGTTCAATAAATAATAATCAGATCACTCAAATTAAAAAATTAATTATTTATTTTAAATTAGATACGTGGGAAAATTACCTCACTAGGAATCGAACCCTGAATCACTATCAAATGCTTGGGCTCATTCCCCTGGACAATGAGGATCTTTTATGTATATAAATTAAAATAAATAATACTATCTCCAGTAAAATTAGCAATCAACTACGGAATTTTCGAATAAGCTGCTAATTGCTATGGCAAGGAAAAAAGTCTCATTTAATCCGTGTCTGCGTCACAAGATATTCGAGGTCAAAAGTCACGAAAATCAATTTTTTTGTGATTATCTCGTTTTCTATAGAAAATACGTCATTTAAGGTTATTATGAAACTTGTAGATTATAAAATTATCTACAATTTTCATTTGAAGCATTTTTTTGTATCTACAACCGTTCTCGAGATCCTCCAGCACGGAGAGTTCAAACGCAGAGCCAAGAATATATATATAATTTTCGCGAACATTTACCTCGAACATCTTGTGACGCAGACACGAGATTATATGAGACTATTTTCTTGAGAATACCATAACAAAGGTTTATACCAATTTACAGCTTATTCGGAAAACTTCCGTAGTTTACCACTTTTTTTTGTCTTATTTGACTGGACTATACTGCAGTTTATATTATTTACATTATCCACTACTGATAAGATGTTAATTAAAAAAATATATCCAAAAAATTTTTAAATACACTATTCCAGAGTTTATTTTTATTTTAAATAAAATCCTGATTTATCATTAAAAACTACATTCATAATTCTTACAAGAAAATTTTAAATCTAATGACTATCATACCTTATTTTAAATTCATGAAAAAAAAAAAATCTTTTTATTTTGTGATACTAAAAAAAAAAATTCATGTTATATTTTTTAAAAAGTGTCTGAACTCTTGCAAAAAAAAAAAAAAAAATACTTTGTAACAAAATTTTTTACTCAATCGACAATATTATGTGAATATATAAAAAAAACAAAATGCGCATTTTTCTTCTTCGCCATCCAAATAAAAAAAAAAAAACAATTCACTTTCATTAGAAAAATATATTAAAAAAAAAAAATGAAATCTTTTTAATATCTACAGTTGATTGGAGGAATGAAAGCAAAAAATACAGTTATATTTTTATATTCACTCCTTCGTACAAAAACAAAAAAAAAATGCTTTTTACTAAAACAAAAACTTAAAATATTTCTTATAATCTATACTTTTGGTATTTGCTAATTAAATAAAGAAAAAACAAACAAAAAAAAGTATATATATATGGTGTAATCTAAATAAGAAATAGGATGTGTTCATTGAATTATAATTTGAATCTATGTTAGTCCAAAAATTGTTAGTCTAGATTTAACTTTTTCTATTTCCCCTGTAATGAGCTTATTTCTATACGAGATATCCCAATGTTTTTTGTATGAACAAAATAAAAAAATAAATAAAAAGTATTTATATAATCTATATTTAGTCTAAGAATCTTATTAAGAAAGCACCATTAGTATTTCAATACGTATAAATGTCAATATATACAAAAATTTCATTATTGATGTTTTATAAATTTCGAGAAAATTTTTTTAAATAGCGAAACGAATATAGAATCCAATATTTATTTAAAAAAATAGATGTGATGTCTTTTTAATAAAATTCTTAGCTTTTAGAGAGAAAAATAACTCCATTTGTCTTATGTCTATACAAAAAGACAGAAATGACCATATGTATGTATATGTTATGGATATGTTTCAAAATGCATTTTTTGTATGACTTTGCAAAACAAGTCACTTGTTAGATATTTTTAATTATAATTATTAATAATAAATGACAATGATCATGATCATATTAATGAATAAAAATATATTATTTACATTTTATAGGTGGTGTGTTGTGACTTTAATTAAAAACAAATTCCATCTTAAAAAAAAAAAAAAAACAGAATAACAAAATATCTTTAAAACTTTTCTCTTTAGCGATTATAATGTTTTATATACACCTATATATAGATCTATATATTATATAAAAAAATCTTAAGGACTGAAGAAAAAAAAACAAATTTACTATAAACTATTAATTAAGAAGACTGCTTTCTTAAATTATGTATTACTGTTTAAAGTAAAAAGATTATGATCAAAATTTCGAGTTTTTTTTTTTTTTAATTTTATTTTTTGTTCTTGAGATTTTCTTATATCATTTTAAAACCTTAAAATTTACTTAATTATTCCTAGAGATGGCAATTTTATATATCGATGTATTGTATTACCAACCCACACAGCACATCCATTATATATCCACTGAACATCCAAAAAACAACCATTGGATACCCAAATGTCCGGTTAATCTTACTGCTGGTTGCTTCACTTCTAATTAACTAGCTATCCCTCGGATAAGATAGTTGATTATGATTTTTCACATCTAGTTAATCTAATCATTTGATTCAATAAGTGCCCAGATTGTTATTTAAGACTCAAAGATCGGTATAACAAAGAGGTAAAATTTGTTAAATTTTTAATAATTTTTATAAATGATACTTTTATTAAGTTGCTAACTTCAAATAACTTCTCTTATACCTCAGATAGCTAATGTAAAAAACTCATTTTTTTTAAACTCTAAGATTAAGCTTGATCTTGTTTACTATATCGATGAATGCTAACAGTCGGATAAGTATGCTAGATGACTAGGGCGTAAGAGCGAGGAACAAGGGGGCCCGGCTCCCCCCCCCCCCCTCCCCTATATAGCCAATATCTATACTTTTGTTAAAAATCTGGTGTGACTGGCGCACAGCACTCAACTTTCTCTTCCTTCGGTTCGAAGTTGTGTCTGTGTTGTCAGATTTTGTGTCGAATGTTTTAGTTTCGACAGTACGGTTCATTCGATTTCAAGATGTAAAATTTATAAGTATGGGAAAATATTTATATTTTGTTACCATGAACCATTTCTCCTATCTTTTCTATGGAGAACAAGAGTAAAGTGGTCTTCAGAAGATTTCAATCACAAAATGAGAATATATTTTATTGAGAATCTAAAAAACAATTGATTTTGAATTTTAAAAGAAATCGTTGGAGAAATTTTGAGAAAATCGAAAAAAACTGAAAAAGTACATCAGTAAAGTACTATTCTTTGGGATTTTGATTAAAAGTTATTTTCGCGGTCCCGGGGGTGTTTACTGAAATATAAAATTTCAACCTCATAGCTCAATTCCTTCATGCTTAAAATTGACCACACACACACACACCCCCCCCCCACCCACACAGACAGACCATGTCGGAAACCACTTTTTGGATTGGGGTTAAAAGTGAAGATCCATCAAAATCTCGAATCGAATTTTTGATGAAATATTTTTCTTATATATTTATATATAATAGGTGAGAAAGTAAAAAAAGTGGGTCGCATAAATAAAAGTAATAAAAAAAAATGATATATATATATATATGTATTTTTTAAATAAAACTTTTGTCTTAGAGAGGGTCCAGGCCACTCTGGGCAGGGATGAATACGGAAATATTGAGATTAAAAAACAAAAAATTTTATAAAAATTTGTCTTTGAGGGGGCCCGGGCCACTCAGGGCTCAGTTATATCCGGTATTTTGAAATTATTTTTGTGTTTGGGAGAGAGGGATATTTAAAATGGAGCCCCCCCCCCCTCACCCCGAAAAATTCTATATACGCCCCTACTAGAAGTGAAGCAGCCGGCCCTTGGTTTTTGAAAATTTAATGGGTATTCATTTTAAAATTAGAAATCCCATGCAAAATTTCCTTTGTTCATTTTTCCTTGGATGTCATACTAGAAAATCGAATGTGTGCTGTATGTGTAAATTAATAAAGCGAAATATATAGTTATCTTATAGGATCTTAGGGATGTTTTGTGGAACATATTTATTTTTTGAAATTTTATCAGAATAGAGGAAAAAATTTTTCTTGAATCTGTATTGATTTGCCTCCTGGATTATGTTGAAATAAGATAAATTAATAATTTAATTTAATATATAGTAAACTAAACATATATAAAAGGAAGAAGAAACAGCATATATATGGACGATGTTATGCATAAATGAACCAAGCGCCATTTTGATAGAAATTGAGATAAGACCGCCATCTTGTAGGGAAAAACAAGATCTACCTCTTTATTTAAATTACAACATTATTACTCTGTGCACTTTTTTTGTACAAAACAAGAAAAAAAAAGTACTAGCCATTGGTTTTGTTTACAATTATGCAAAAGAAATGCTCCCCCCTCAGATTTAGGTTAATGGCGCTTGATTCCTTCGTGCATAACATCGTCCTATATATATATATATATATATATATAATACATAACTTGATATATTTATTATTGCTATCTCTATTTTCCTTATTTTCTTTATCTTTTCTCGTGGGTAGTTTTTTTTTTCTTACTTTTTTTTTTTATTTCTCTACTCGGTAGTTTTTTTTTCTGTCACTATCGTGGAGCGATAGGTACAGCAATTAGAGCCAAGCTCGCGCTGTTTATTCCAGTCTTTGGTTTCCAGGTCGGGCAAACGGGCACGTCTCGACAACGATTCCAATTAAATGTAACCATCATCGAAGTTCTACACAGAATATGAGGTTTCTTTACTTGAGGAGAGAGAGAAAAAGAAACAGACAATCGAGAGGTTCGTGCAGTGTTAAAAAAAAAAATGCGCATTACCCCCCCCCCCCCCCCTATACCCTCCAACATAAACGAATTTTTTTCAACATATGACAAATTATTCCACTAAAAAAATTTTTTTATCATCCATTCATTACATAAGTCGTTTGTATATATAGATATATATATAATTTGATAAACATTTCCCCCAGGACTGTTATAAATTTTGTATTTTAGTTAGTTTCATGAATTCATATATTATCATTCGAATTTTAATATGTTTGAAATAATAAAACAGTTCGTAACAAAAATATTTAGTAGAACTAATTATTAATTTTGTAAATAAATAATTTTTGAAATATTTTTGTAACGGACTGGTAACAAATAAATAATAATAAGCTATTTTCAAGTATTTTCCGTAGCATGAAAATGCTAGAATATATTTAAATTAATCTCGCAGTTATATATATTAATTATAAAATACTTGAACTAGCTTTTATTTTATTTATTTTTTAAGAATTATTAAATTTTTAATGTTTTAATGTGTTGAGATTTTATTATTTATATTATTTTATAATATAAACCAAAAAAAACCGCTCATATTTATTTTAAATTTTAACGATTTTTTTTTTTGTATATCATGAACAGAAATTATTCACGACCAATTAGAGCTTTATCGCAATTGTTTTTATTCTTTGTGTTTATAAATGAAGCTAATAAAAACAAAAAATATCAATCTGCCGTAATCCGTATTGTTAATGTCTTTTGATTATGAGCTCAAGTATCTGGCAAATTATTAATGGCCAGTGTCCGAATGATCTTGGGGCTGGTCGTGTGTACTTGGGTGCTTGAAGGGACTTCGTCCTCTCCTGTGGCGTCATCGTCATCGTCGGCTTCTTCGTCTTCGGAATCGCGACTTCTTGAGCTCATGGCGCGACGACAACCCCGTTCTGGGCATGGTGGACCCACAACTGAAAGAGAACGTAAGAAATTATCATTGTCAGGCAGAATCTGTGATCCAAGCCAAATGGAGCTTGAAGAGCTTATACATCTTATGGAGAATCTCCAAGCCAAATTGGCTGAACTACATGGCAGAATTAAAATTATCAATAAAACCGATCATTTTTCTGATAATCTTTATAATTTACGTAATTTAGAGAAGTCAAGTAAGTCTTTATTTAATTTATTATTGAGAGAAAATAATTTTATATTAATCTAATTTTAAAATTTTTGAATTGTTTTTAAAATAAAATATAAAATCGTTCACCCCCAATCCGACACTGATTTTATCACTTAAGTTTAATAGTAGCAGAAGGGGAATTTAGGGCCGCCCGGGACCTCCCGTGTTTAAAGGAGTCTCAAAGTCTTTTATTTTTTTAGAAGACTTCATTTTCAATTTTTTTTTTTTTTTTTTTAGTTGTCATGTTTAAAAGATTCCCATTTTTTTATGCGCACTCACCCTCAACTAACCTAATTCCGCTCCTAGATTGCTGATTTTTTTTTCGAGCTTAGGCTTCTCGTGAATATGTCGTAAAAATAAATAATTCCATAGTATATGGTATAATATCAGTAACATAGGGTTTTTGTTTCGCGGTGAAAAGAGGGCCAAATAATATTTTTCCTTTTTTTTTGTAAATATTTCTTATTAGAAATTTTATTTAAACATATTTTTGTAATTTTTTCATTAAAAATATAAATTGATTTTTTTGGTTTTTTGAGGGCTGAATATGCTCTTAAGGTAAATCCTTATCCATCCCCCAAAGATGCATGGGCGTAACTAGAAAATTTGGCTGGGGGGTGTCATGGGACCAGCTATCCTCTTGGGAAGCCTTATATTTTCTCAATTTTTCTTGGGGCAAGGAGCTTTCTGGGAGGGGGAGCCTTCTGAGGGTCCGGGCACCCCCTAGTAACGCTCATGCAAAGATGGTCCGGAGGGGGAGAGGCAAGTCTCATAAACAAGGAGAGTACAGTGAGCGCCACAATCAAGCCCCTACGGGATAAGATACGGAGTATCTAGAGCCTTAAGTATATGGTATAATATCAGTAACGAGAGAGTGGCAAGACAGGCGCCCGCCACGGGCGCAACTGGGCTGGGGGCGCAAAACAAGGGGACCGACCTAGTTGTGGTTTTTATTTACTAACATATTAATCAGTGAGGCGCTACGGGGGAGAGGGGAAATGGCCTCCGAGATTATATTGGTGGTAAATAAAAACCACGTGCAGCTCACAACTTAGAGGAGGGGGGAGCGGAAATTTGCTTATTCAGGGGAGAGGGCAATTTAGAATTTGAAATATCATAAAATTTGTATATAGGGAGCACAATAACTTTAAAAAGGAAGGACTTGGCCCAAAAAAAGGTCTGGTTTTGCTGCGCAGCTTCTTCTTTTCGGTAATTTAAAGGTGTATTCTCTACTTGTTTACCAGAATATATATATACAAATCAAATTTTTAAGTTTTAATTTTTAAAAATTTTATATTCAAAATATAATTCGAAGAGAAGTTGTGTTGAAGTTATGGAATGGAAAAAGAATAAGTACAGGTGAGCAAATGAAGAGAGCCTTTGGATGCCAAATGGAAAAGGAGACGTCGGACAAAATTTATTCGTCCATCTTCGTCCTCGTTGGCTTATAAATTAATTAGGCACAAAGTTGTCATTGTTGTTTTGGCACGTATTTGTGCGCATGTATATTTTTTTATAAAAACAGGCGAGTGTCAATGTTTCGTGAGTGTCTATAAGATAATATATAAAAAAATATACATGCGCACAAATACGTGCCAAAACAACAATGACAACTTTGTGCCTAATTAATTTATAAGCCAACGAGGACTGAAGATGGACGAATAAATTTTGTCCGAAACGTCTCCTTTCGGCATTTGGCATCCAAAGCTCTCTTCATTTGCTGCACCTGTACTTATTCTTTTCCATTCCATTTTATATTCAAAATAAAATTTAATTCCCAAAAAAAAAAAATATTTTTCTCAAATCTCTGAGGAGGTAATTACCTCCTTTATTCCTCCCCCCCCCTTTATACGGCGCTACTAATTTTGTTTTTCAGTATTATAATAGTAATATAATAATCTGTGGAGTAATTGATCTTGAAATTTGTATTTAATTTAAAAATTATTAATATAATTTTTTTAACAAGACATGTGAGTGTTTTCTATTGATGAGGCCAAACATCCCATTTAGCTATTAATATAATATTTTTTTATGTATTTTGACTATAAGACTATATATAACAAATTTAATTATTAAATAATTAATTGTTAATATGTATATAATGATTATTAATTAATTATTAATTCTTCATACTTTTTAATTTTATTTTTTATTAAACTTGTATTAAAAAATATGGTCTTTGAAACAGGAGTGAACAGGAGAATAGAATAGTAAAGGAGTGTGTTGGCGCCAAAAAAAAAAATAACCTCCTCTCTGTTTTTAATCTCCGGGTATTATCATCATTGGAAATTTATCATACAAATTAAGAGGATATCTCAGGCTGATTAGTGCTGCGACCCTGTGGAGACTTTTAGAATTATAAGAATAATTTTTAAAGTTTCCACAAGAGTGCAGCACAAATCAGATATTTTATTCAATTATAAAGATTTTCTTTCTATACTACACAATATATAATTTGAATATGATAAATTATCAATGATATATACCCGGAGATCAAAAACAGAGAGGAGGTCATTTTTTATTGGCGCCAACACACTCCTCTACTATTCTATTCTCCTGTTCGCTCCTGTTACAAAGACCATATTTTTTATACAAATAAATTTATTAAAAAATAAAATTAAAACTGAAGAATAAAAAATAAATTAATAAATACATTTGTTATCGTCAAAAACATTTGTTTTCTAAATTAAATACAAGATTTCAAAGTTATTATTCCACAGATTTTACTATTATACAATAATACTGAAAAACGAAATTCGTAGCGCTATATAGCTAGCCTATTTTCTAAAATAAAAGTAAGTTTTAAGGTAATTTGGCCCAGAATAAATATTTAACTAGGAAATATCGGTTTTAACATTTGAGAAAGAAAAAATAGTTCACAAAGCATTATTTCCAAATATTTCGAAATTCACTGAAAAAGGGGTGCCGATACTTCTCTGAAATATTTGGAAATATATTGCTTTGTAATCTAATCAAAAATTGCTGAAAATTTACCGTTTTTCTTTCTCAAATAAACCCAGGGGCGTAATGGGGGGGGCGAGGGGGCGCCCCCGAAATTTCCCAAACACATATATATATATAGGGATATACAGACATCAGCGCAACAAATTTTTCGAGGATGGACAACTTTGGTTTCGCAATAGAAAAAATGTTCCGCAAAAAATTTCGTGTGAAAAAATATAGTTTCTTAAAAAAAAATTTTCGGAAAAATTTTGAGTTCCCCCCCGAAAAATTTTATACCCTGAATAAACCAACTTCAGCCAGTGGCGAAGCGAGGGGGGGGGGCATCATGCCCCGGGCTCTGTTCACAAAGGGCGCCAAATGGATCGCAAAACAAAAATAGTTGATATATGAATTTAAAAAAAAATCGTTGGAGCAAATTTTGAGAAAACCGAAAAAAACTGAAAAAGTGCATCAGTAAAGTACTAGTACCCTTTGATCGATTTTGTTCAAAAGCTTCGTGTCACGTCCCATGGGGGTGCCTAACTTAAATATAAAATTTCAACCTCCTAGCTCTTTTCGTTCTTGAGATATTTTGTTCACAGACACACAGACAGACAGACCATGTCGCGAAAACCACTTTTTTGGATTCAGGGGACCTCAAAACGTGAAGATCCATCAAAATCTCGACATCGAATTTTTGACATGAATCCAATACTTTCTTCTATATATATTACATATATACATAGGTAAGAGAAAGTAAAATTGTTGGATAATTTTTATTTTAATTATAATTGATTTCTGGAAAATATATTTTTAATTTAGGGCCAGTGTAATATAATAATTTTGTATAATTTACATATAATATTAATATGGTTTTCGAATGGGGGGGGGGGGCGCTATAAAGCTATTGCTCCCTGGGCGCGAGTTAAGCTCGCTACGCTACTGTATAATATAAGGTATATAGTGAAATCATTTTAAAGGTAAAACAAAATCTGGTACAGATGATTTTATTTTACCTTTTCAAATTTTAATTTCACTATATACCATATACTTAAGGCTCTAGATACCAGGTAGGGGCTTAATTGTGGCGCTCACTGTTCAAATAATAGGCCTACCAGTATACAAAATAGTTCCGAATTCAAACTAGAATTAGCATTTTAAATATATTTAATTAAAAAATAAATTCTAGATAGATAGCTCCAAAATTGAGGTTGCTGTAATTTTTTGTTATATTTAAATGGAGTGGGACCTGGTTTCTCTCCCCCCCCCTTCTCATTCCTGTGACCCCTATCGTCTATCCATTTTTATTTAAATTAATTTATAAATTTTATCATTCCGCTAACTCTTGGTTCATGAAACAAAACCTTTGTTTCTGCTCCCAAGAGACATTCTATAATTTAGTATAGTTAAGGTGTACATCTAGTGTTAATGATAGTGGTAGACAAGAAAGACTGAAGCGAGCGTGCGTGCGTAGCCAGATCGCGCCGAGCGGGCAGAGCCGGGCCAACCGGAAGTCAGGTGCGTCCCTGGCAACGTAACCGCCACCTGGGACGCATGGCGCCCATGGACCCCATGTAGTGTCACATGTGGACGTGGCAGACAGGTACTTTTACTTCTTCTCTTTTATCTTTACCCTATAACAGGGCTTCTCAAAAATCGGTCGTTAACATCCGCCAATTTTTTTTTTTTTCAATATCTAAAATTGTTGGTAAACTAGCTGTTTATTGATGGCTGAATATTATGATATGAGGATGTGGTATACGGGCTGCCAAGGCGTACTTGTAATTTATATCTACATTTTAAAAATTTTCCATAAGCCTTTCCTAAATAATAAATAAAACATTTTTTTTTTTTTTTTTCTTTATTTTCCGGCCTTTGACCTTGGGTCATTCAGCCCCACTTTTTATAGTACATTTTACAAAAAACATAATACAATAAAACTTTTATAAAAGTGCATAGTTCATCTGAAAAAACATTAATATAAAAATAAAATATCACAAATAAATGACTATGAAGAACAGTTAACAAAAAATATGAATAGTAAAAAACACCATACAAATTAAATGACTCTCAATAACACTTGTAGCAAGAATATGATCCAAAGTCTGTTGTTAGATTATAGAATGATTTTTGAGGCTGTGATGAAGAGATTTAAGTCTTGAAGGTCTTCCGGTTGCGGAGATTTTAGGAACTTTGTGGGGTCTCTGAAGTTTGGGTTAAATTTTATTGAATATTGCTTGCGGTTATTTTCGTGGAGTGCGCATTCACAAATAAAACATTAAATTAATAATTAATTAATAAATAAAACATTATATAATTTTTTGAGGAAGGAAACGGGAACCCACCTCAGTATTGTTCCCATGATTGTTACTCCTTAGAGTAACCACAACGTGTCAGATCTGACACTAATTAATGCATAGATATAATTTTAAAAGATATTTATAAAGCAAAAAAAAAAAATCTAATGGATGGGCCCCTAAAAATCGTGGGGCCCAAAGAGATTGCCTACTCCGCCTAATGGGTAATCCGGCTCTGATAGGAATATTTAATTAAAAGGTCTGTGTCTCTGCGTAATGTGGTCTAATAACTCAGCAACTTCGACAAATGTTATATCTTCATAAAACTCGCTCTAATCAATAAAATTAAAATTCAAACATCCCTTATAAATAGGCAACTAATATATCTGATTAGTCGAGATTTTGCATAACGACAAGGAGTCCTTGATTGGTGCTGCCCCACGCGACGATCCGGCTAACTTCATATCATGTGTCGGTTAGCGGCGGTTATCTTAAATTTGTTAATTAAGTAATTTTGCCAGCTAATAGTATATCAATCCAAATTAGATAACTGATGTGCTGATATAAAATACGAACAATAAACTCTAACATAAAAAAAATTCCAAATAGAATACTGCCTATATTATTCAATAAATATTTGTCGATCTTTTATGGAAGTCTTTAGAACAATTTTTAAAAAATTTCGAGTTTAGGCTTTCACAATTTTTATCATTAGTGAAAGAATTTGATTTTAGGTTTAACGTTGTAATTTTTACAAATAAACCACAGTTAAATCGAAAACCAAATTCTTTAACTAAAAATTTTTGAAAAAAAAAAAAAAAAAAATATTCCAACACAAAAAATCTGGTGTGACAGTATATTATATAATTTTGATTAATGAAGCTCACTATGACATTTTACACTTTTGTAGAATATTATATAAGAAATTGAAGATTCTCATTTGTAGATCCGATGGAGACAGTGCAAAGCTTCAATCTGTATCGCAGACACTGAAATGGCAGAAAAGGCCTGCCAGATGCCAGCTTGCAGTCCTGGTGGAAAACTATTTGGATTCCTCACTCCTTGAGTTCCCTTTTAGCATCCTAGCTCGTCATTCCCATTCATCAGTCACAATGTATTCTATGGACTTATTATTATTGAAGACACCCATTCAATGTTATTCAAAATGTCAAACCATATAACACATCTGCTTGCAATTAATAAAATCGCGAAATATTCCTTTGTTCCTTTTTTATTAAATATCCTTTTTGAGTAATTATATTTAGATACTCTATTGATTAAGCTTTAAAAATTCAATTGTGCAAGACCAGTCAGTCTGTTTGGTGAATGAAGGGAAGAAAAGGGGGACTTGACCCTACATGGGCTTGAATATCAAGACTGCAAGACAACCAAGCCGAAAAAAGTCAATAACTTATTAAAAATATATAATCTTTTTAACTATTTTGTGAAGCCTTCAAACAATACTTCTTTCGGACTACAAGTTACCCGAGGTAGGAATTTTTACTTTCTCGTATAGAGAAAGTTATGTAATCGTAAAAAAATTCGACTTCGAGATTTTGATGTTTCTCCACGTTTTAGACCTCCCTGAGTCCAAAAAAACCATTTTTGGCATTATGTCTGTGTGTGTGTGTGTGTGTGTAAACACGATTGCTTAGGTGCGTACACACCTGCGCTCTGCTCCGCTCGCGAGCAGTTCGCGGCTCGAAGTTCGTTGCTCGTTGAAATTATTTATTTTTACGAACCTGCCAACGATCCAAAGAGATGGATCGCGGCGAGCAGCTCGCGAGCGGCTCGCGAGCATCTCAAAACAACAACAACAAGCAGCTCGCGAGCGGAGCAGAGCGCAGGTGTGTACGCACCCTTAAAAACCAAAGCAGCTAGATCGATGAAATTTGGTATATGCTCCTTACACTAAAATTGTAGATTTCTATCAACTTTTGGAGTAAATACGTCACTTGGAAGTAGTACTTTACTTAAAAAGTTTTTTCAAAAATTTTGAAATTTTCAATTTTTTTGTTATATTATGATAAAATACTCTATTTTAAAAAGTTTTTATTCTTTGGCATTTTTTTGAAAACTGAATAGTTTTTGAAATAATCAAAGAAGAAATAGAAAATATTCGTTAATTTTGATAAAAAATCAAAACAAAATCATACAGGTGTCATTAAAAAAAGGGTAAATATAAACAAATTCATGGATTGGAATATAGGATCCTTCCACAATAGCCCTCAGGCAACTCTACGAGGAGAGGGAGTTGCCCTGACATCCCGTTCTGTGGAAGGGACGTAAAGAAGGTTCCCTCTCAGTGATGCATTCTTCGAAAGGAGTAGGCTACACGCCGGTGCTGAGGGAGTCCCTCCTCAAATTAGGACATCCTCCAAAGCATAGAAGAGGTTGGATATAAGGAGCCGGTTGGAACCAGAAATAAGGATTAGTTCACTAGCTAGAAACGAAAGCAGGAGGAGGAGTTAGAGATAGGAAATGATGTAACTTCACGGGGTGCCGGTAGATGGCTACGGCCAGAGGCCGGTTGGGTTTGAGGTGTGTGTCTTCGTGCACGAAAGCACCTCGGGTAAATAAACGAGGTCCAGATAGGAATTTCAAAAAAAAATAAAAAAAATCTGGTGTGACTGGCGCACATCACACAACTTTCTCTTACCTTCGGTAATCGAAAGTTGTGTACTGTGCTTGTCACACCAGATTTTTTGTGTCGACATGTATTTAGTTCCCGGCAGTAGGGAATATTTGAATTCAAGATGTAAAATTTATAAGTATGGGAAAATATTTATATTTTGATACCATGGCAACCATTTCTCCTATCTTTCCTATGAAGTACAAGAGTAAAGCGTGCTTCAAACAATTTTGAGAGCAAAATGAGAATATACATTTGAAAGAGCATCTTAAAGATAATTGATTTAATTTGAATTTTAATCAAAATCGTTAGAGCGAATTTTGAGAAAATCGAAAAATACTGAAAAAGTACATCAGTAAAGTACTAGTACTCTTTGGCCGATTTTGATTAAAAGCTTATTTTCACGCTCCCGGGGGGTGTTTAACTTAAATATAACATTTCAGCCTCATAGTTCAATTCCTTCATGCTTAAAAGTGAACACACACACACACACACACACACACACACACACACAGACAGACAGACCATGTCGCGAAAACCACTTTTTTGGATTCAGGGGACCTCAAAACGTGTATATCCATCAAAATCTCGACATCGAATTTTTGACATGAATCCAATACTTTCTCTCTCTATATATATTACATATATACATTGGTAAGAGAAAGTAAAAACAAATCAAGAGATCTAAACAAAGCGAACTAGCTCAAGATTAGTGGACACCTATAGATAAACACAACAACAACAACAACGAATCTTTAACACAGACTTAAAATGAAAGATATTCTCGTTTCACGACAAGAAGCCGCAGGCTAAAAAAATCCTGTTTGCATAACTCACCCTCTTCTCCCCAAGCCAGGCAAAAATTACCTTTGCTGCCGATGCTGCCTTTGCTGGAGTTCTCAAATTCTAAAAAAAAAAAAAAAAAATTAAAAATTAAAAACAGATATTAAATTTATGAATTTGTATGTTTATGTGATTATGCTCAGTAGAAGCATAAAATATTCACCTTCAGGAGGAGTTGAAGGTCATTCGACGGATTCCCTTTTCAATTCAGCTTATTCCAGTTGCAGTGGTCAAATCTGCAAAAAGGATATCTTTAAGAATCTGCCTCACTTATCAAAAGGTAACAATGCAACATACCTGTTTCTCAAGTTGATTTTTCTTTAAAGGGCCTCCACATCTCCCCTTACAGCCCTCCCTATCCTCCAAAAGAGTTCTTGGGCAAATCATGATGTTTATGGCTGATTGTAGAGTTTGATTGATGCAAGATGATTTTTAAAGATTCATTAACATATTGAGGATCAATGATAAATTTGCCCAATTCTTATATTGCTATCAAGTTTACCAGAACGAAGCAATAGGTAGAGACTATTCACAGAATTCAAAAATTCATTTTTATTTCTAAAGAAGTTCATTGATGTTGATATTTGAATATAATTTTTCTTAATTATTTCACTTTATTAGAGGGAATAATATGGCGACATGATATAGTGAAAATTGAGTGAATATTTTCTTATTTTGTTTGTTTATTCTTTTTGATGTGTCACCTAAAAAAAAAAAAAAAATTTAAAAATTAATATCAAGAAATTAGCGTGATTAAAAAAAAAAATTAATAGGCCTACTTAAGATTTGATATTTTCTTTTATTTATCAAAATAAAAATATATTTATTTATTTGAGTTGACGTTTTAGATCCGATTTATCAGTCACTTGTTTTCTTGTTATGCTTTTCTATTTATTTTAACTTGAAATTTTCATGCCACCACAGCATTAAGAATGATGAGAAATAATATTTCAAAATTTTTATAATGATGCCCTTGACTAAAAAAAAAAGAAAATAATATTTTTCTTATATCTTTGAGTAATTATTTTGAATGGATTTAATTAAATATTTACGTACTGAAGAATTCACTTGGTTGCATTCGAAGAACGCCGAAGTGCAGCCCCCACTCCCAACCACCCATCTGAAACAAAGGAGAAAATTATAAATATTAAATAAATATTATTATTATTATTAAAAGTGGAATTTGAAAAAAATATTGAAAGAATTGAAAAATGAAATATATAACGAATTCTGGCTGTTATACAATTAGATTAATGATATAAAAAAAGAGGATGCAACCAATAATAAAAAGCATCTATTTTGTTAACACTCTTTATTTCGGAACGTTTCGGCTATGATCAACAAAGCCATCTTCAGCCCTCCAAGCTAGCTACTATTATGACGATTTATTAACAAAACAATTATTTAATGAATGTATGTATATATTTCTAGCTTGGAGGGCTGAAGATGGCTTTGTTGATCATAGCCGAAACGTTCCGAAATAAAGAGTGTTAACAAAATAGATGCTTTTTATTATTGGCTGCATCCTCTTTTTATATCAGTGAAATATATAATAATTGGTTAGTAGTATTGTCAATGATATTTCATTAATAATCAGCTGTTTTTTTCAAATTCCTTTTATATATATTAAAAATTAGTTACCTTGAAGAAGTACTCGCAGAAACCCAAGTCTTCTGTCTTCTAAATCTAACCTACACCCAATCCCCTCTGTGGCTCAGTTGGCCACCTAACTCTTCAGTGGAGAGCCTCTTCTTTCTTGAGACGATCGCGAAACACGAACACTCCCGATAGACAGGTAAGTCTATATTTCAAAAAAGTTATCGATAACGGAACGGTGAAACGCGCCCACACCCAAGTAAAGTTGAAGAAGAAATGAAAATAGAAAAAACGGTGTTAGGATGCGAATCCCGGTAAGTACAAGACCGGAGTCAAGGACCTGAATGCCTCAGTAAGAGTATGGTGAGGGTCGGAATGTATAAAAAAGCTAAACAACACCTATCCTATCCAAAGAGCGCACCACTCCGCCTCTAACCTACCCTCTACTAAAACATTCAGGCCAAGAATCCAGTGGACGACCGGGTTTCGATTGAAAGATTTAGATAATCTTTCTTGCAAAAAAACGCGTTAATAGAGAATCCTCTTTTTTCTCCTGAACATCAGTCAATTAGGGAATAGACATTCTTTTCTGGGAATCCCTATCCTAATCACCTAACGTTGCAGTGCCCCAATCACTGCCGTCCTATTTGGGAACAATGGGGAAAGAATAACAACACCTATGCCAGTATAAGAACATCATTCCCCAATCGAAAAACATTCAGTTGATACTCAGAGGATCCTGAGGCCTAGACCCCCCCCCCCCCCTCAAAAAAAAATGAAAGCGTGAGCGCAGAAATTTTTTATCTCCCCCTAGTTTCTATATAATGTAGTATATCTAACTTAAAGGATTATGTGTATTTAACATTTAAATTAAGCTGAAAAAGAAAAAAGATAGAAAGAGATGAAGAGATACCCCAATACACATATCCTTCCTATGACTGATAAACCTAAAAGCTAAACACTTTGTTTTGTCTCATGAAGATGATGTCCCACGGTGGATGTTTTAATTTGCATTCGTAATAGAATACAAATTTTACAAGACCCTACTTACATGCACACAATTTTGTTCCATTGTTATCCCACGATGTCTTCAATCGATGAATTGGGGCTCTTAAAAAAAATGGTTAAATTAGGGATTCTGGAATGGAGAAAGAAAATATTAATACATCCTATTTTTATTTTTGTATCTATCTAAAAAAGTTATTGAAGTCGAATCAAAAAGAAAACGAAATTTTGAAAAAACCTAAATATATCTAGCTCTGCGCCCCGCTAATAAAAATATACAAGCCTTAGATGTACTGCAGGTGCTGGAAGCGCAGTTTGAGCCTTGAAGACAGGAGCAGCTAGCAGGTTCATGAGGAGTGAAGGCTGGTGATGACTCTTCTTACACTGTTTGCCACCTGAAAAATAAAAAAAATAATATAATAAATAAATTTATTCTATTTAAGGTATATTTTTCAAGAAAGTTAGAGCAGGAGGATGGTTTTAAGCTCCAGTGGACATTGATCTTCAATAATATTTTATAAAGAAAAATTGTTTAATAATACTTTATATTAGGGAAATTGATTTAATTAAAAAAATTCTTTGACTAACTATTTTCTTTAGATAATTATTGGCTAATGTAATGTAGAGTGTTATATAAATAATGTACTGAATTTTTAAATTATCAAGTCAGTATTCATTCAAACCTAAATGTATAGACATCAAATTGGGATGACTTAACTTGTTGAAATTGTAAAGAAAAAATTTAATTCCTAACAATA
This sequence comes from Euborellia annulipes, assembly GCA_023213315.1. Taxonomy (NCBI): domain Eukaryota; kingdom Metazoa; phylum Arthropoda; class Insecta; order Dermaptera; family Anisolabididae; genus Euborellia; species Euborellia annulipes. The sequence continues at coordinate 183,332 of JAKCPI010018216.1, forward strand.
AAATTCAATAAAAAAATTCTATCATATATTGATTTGAATTGAATTGCATTGAACTGTCTTAAATTGACGATTGAATGAAATTTATTGGAAAGATTTTCTATATAAGAACCTATTTATACCGATAAAAATTAAAAAAAAAATTCTCTGATATTTGATTTAAATAAATTATGAATGAATTATGGTCTATATAAATAATTTCCAACCGGGGAGGGGGGGGGGGGAGCCAACACATTGTTATTATTCGGGTAATTGTAGTTTTGAATTTTTTTCTAATAAAGTTTTTATTATTATTTTTTTTTAACCTCTATTAAAAAAAATAGGTGTGGAAGCGAAGAAATTTTTTTCGAGGAGGTGTAATTATATTAAGTTTGGAAACTGCTTGTCTAATATTTATTCAAAATCTATAATTATATGGCAGTCCCAGTATTTAACTAGCTGAAGATTATTTAATTTTTTAATATATTTGCCATGGTAACAAAATATAAATATCTTTCTTTGTTTATAAATTTTATTATCTCGAATTTAATTATTTTGCCCCCGGGTTTGGCGTAGTAGGTAGCACGCCTACCTCCTATACCAAACGTCGCGGGTTCGGACCCAGGCAGTCCGATGATTTTATTTAAGCCATTTGGATACCAGATGGCTTAAATAGAAATGCCTGACCCCACAATAGATATATTCTCTACAACGGTTATCATCAAAGTCTTATATGGCCTAAGTTGCCGAAAAAGACTGTGTGAATAGAAATAGAAATAGAAATAGAAATAATTTATTAATATACCCTGAGGCAATGCCTCTTAGGGAAACAAAAAGATACATAATTATAATTTTCATTTTCATTCTCCCCTCTCCGGGATTGAATTAGTTTTTACATATGCTCAGCTTCTCTTAAATTAGTTGAACAAATACAAATATGAGAAAAAAAGAAAATAAATAAATACATAAAATAAATTAAAATAAAAAACAAAAACAAAATCATGACAGACAAGATGACAAATAAGTAGAGAGCAAAATAATAATGAATAAATAGCAAATTCAAATATTCAGGAAATGCAAATTATTGACCCTTCCACATCCATGCCAAAACCCAGCCATTCACCTTTTACTTGCAAATTCATTATTCTTTATGAATCTAAATAATGAGTTTTTAAATTTGGTCAAATTTTTTGATGTTACGACGTCTAAGGGAAGAGCATTCCACAATTTCGAGGCAGTAATAAGAAATGAACCACTGTATGTCGCAGTTCGATGTATAGGCACAACAAGTTTGGCTCTCCTCCTGAGCACCCTCACCCCAGTGCCCTCAATGAACTTAAATTTTCTGTAGAGATATTCAGGCCTTCCACTTACAAATAAATTAAATAAAAATACTCCAACAGAATAACGTCGCCTAGGAGCCAAACGGAGCCAACCAAGTCTCTCATAATACGGAGTGATGTGTTCGAATATAGGGACATTAAATATAAATCTAATACACGAGTTTAATACTCTTTCTAATTTTTTGTTCCAATTCACCCGTGAGATCATTATAAACCAATGATCCGTAGTCAAAATGAGGTAATATTAATGTTTGAACAAGATGTTTTTTAATATCAGTTGTTAGGATATGTGAGTTTCTTCTTAGCTGGTAAATAATTTTATATACATTGTTGGAAATGTAGGCTACATGATCTCTCCAAGAGAGAGTTGAGTCCATAATAATGCCCAAATTTTTGACACTTCTTTTATATTCGACATCAACCCCATTCACTCTTATTGGTGGCAATCCCAATTCCGTCAACTTTGGACATAGGCAGAGCTACCAAGGAGCATGGCACTTTGTCTTTTGGTTGTTTATCACCAAACCATTTCTCTTCGCCCATTTGGAAATTATCTCAA